>CANXYI011396877.1:0-13332 GCA_948208565.1 Hura crepitans | reverse complement strand
GTTGTTGCTTAGACTGGTCACTCTTCTGCCTCTTATCATATGTAGATACTAAACTACCCTAACTTGTCCTAAAGTCCTCTTCCTCTGAAAGCTATCTCTTTTCTCTTGTAACTTGTGAAATAACTCCACTAACTGATATGCAATAACCAAAGCAAAAAAATCTCAAATCTTCATAGGAAGATTCTAGAGCATAATGTCAAAGTTTAGCCCCATCTTAAACCTCTTATAGTAATCTTTTCTATGGAAACAATAGCTCTAGCATGCCTACTAAGCCTAGTAAATTCCTTCTTATACTCTGATACTATTTTGTTCCTCTGCTTCAAATCCATAAATTTTTGTCTCTTTGGATCCAAATAATGCTCCATGATATACTTTTTCTTGAATTTGCAAAGAAACAACTCCCATGTCAGATCATCTGAAGCCTTATGCTCTATAATACTATCCCACCACTTAAGAGCTTCTTCTGACAATAATGAAGTGGCACAATCTGCATACTGCTCCTGAGCACATCTCAACTACTGCATAATCGTTAATGTCTTATCTAGCAAATACTTAGCTCTGTTGGATCCCTCTTGCTCTTCTCCTTTAAAGAACTTAGCTTTAATCTTTATCATTCTCTCTAGGTAAGTCTTTTATACAAGCTGATGTTCTGGCTGAGCTAATGGAGGTACTACAAGATGAATTACAATAATAGCAGTAGATGCTTGCTTGATCGATTCCATCACCTACTCAAACCAAATAGGCTGCCCTTATATTCCTTGTGCTACTTGCCTAACATTACTAGATGTTAAAGACTCAACCCTAACAGCTCTTTATGTCATCGTAGTTGGAGTATGGCTCTCGACCTCTTCGTTATCCCGAGGTGTCCTTTGGCTCATCCTCGAATCTATAGGCAAAAGAAATAGATTATAAGCTTCAATATGTATAATTTAGTGATGTACACTTTTTAACTCCTATAACACTATTTTATAACCTATAGGTATCGATGAATATATAAATTGAAATGATGTGATGCCAATAAATGTGACACCCCTTACCTTTTCCATACACCAAACTCGAATAAGGAGTGACACACAATCGATTCAAACTATACTATATGAAAATCCAAAATAAATAAGAACATTTCTTCTGATTAAAATATATTTTATATATTTGGTGTGATGAAAACATAAATTATAAAAAAAAAAAAACCATTTTTCAAGTATACTATTGGGGTTCCTGTGATCTGGCAGCATAATAGCTATACCGAGACAATCCTAAATAGTAACCTATCAAAATAAGCACTTCTATAAATTCTCAACACATTCCAATAACTCTTGGGTCTATCTGACCCTTCATAATACATCACAAGGCAGCATTCCATAACGTAACACAAAGCATGCAATTCATAAAAGCTTTTAAAGAAGATAAAAAGAAAAGTTGGTTTAATCAGTTTAACAAAACATAATTACATAATACAAATTAGGCCCAATCCCTCATTATAAACAAGAGTGTTATAATACTAATTACATTACCACAAATTATACAAAAAATACCCCAAAAAGGTGGTAGCTTCTTGATCTCTTATGATACCGAGACTTTGACTCTAATTTGTGATCCTTTAACCTACACATCACAAAAATAAACATGATGTGCTAAGTTTTTGCTTATTGGTGAATCGAACATAATATATATTTTTTGCCATACAATAATACAATATACATAAAATTCATATCTTTGCAATAATGGCAATAAAATATAAGCATATATGGTAACAAACCAAATTGGATAATGAGACCACATAATGCCCAAAGGCCTAAGATAATGTACCTAAAGGCACCAAAGATATATGTACCTACAGGCACCCAAGATATTTGTACCCGAAGGCACCCAAGATAGTTGCACCTGAAGATGCCCAAGATAATGCACCTAAAGGTACTTAGTAGCTACTTTATTTCCCTAATTGATCAATCAACCTATCCAACTTAGGTTGTCTAAAAGCATAGGCATTTAATTATTATTCATTATATGACCAAATCCATTATGTTATATACACACATTCATCATAATTACCCATATATTCCATTATTATACACATTTTGTGTATATTGTCTTGTATATAGTTATTATACTTATGGAACTCAAACATCACCCAAGATATAAAGAAATGCTTAAAGACATTTAGCTAAATCAAATTATACACTCCATATATACATTATCCCATAAGCAGACACATTTCCAAAGTACACATAATGAACATAACATTTTAAAATTTTATCATGCTAGCTAACATTACAACTATGATTTTATCTATTATGCAACTTATGAATATACATGCACTTAGGTCATAATAAACACAACCCAAGGCTCATATCATTACACATAAACTCAAAATTTGGAATTAATGCCATTAAAAGATTCAACCACTACTCCCATAAACATTACAAAACATCAAACATATCCTCATGCTTAAAATTCATTAACTATCTATCTCTATGTAACAATCCAACATTCCTCATATCATAAATGGACCATAAACACACACACATATGGCATGTTTCATCCTAAACACCATAGCATCATAACACTATTCATTCAATCATAATTCACTCAACTACACATCATATTAACTCATACATATTACATACATCACAATATATTAATTATTTACATCAAGCATTTATTACATAATGCAATCTCACTTTAAATGCCATCTGAAAACAAATGTTCAACATATATTTAGTTAGATCCACATACCAAAAATCAAGACACACCATAACAACATGATTACACCTTCTTCTTACCCTTTGAACCACCCAGTCTCTTTTTCTTTACATACACAATTATAGGCTCATTTTATAAAATCTATAATAAATCAAATATAACTTTAAAAATAAAAATAGCTATATATATGTATTGTTGGGCACTCGTAGAGTCTAGGAAAAATATCAAACCCGAATAAAAATACTCGAGTCAAAAATAAGTTACTATTTATCCATACCTCAAAACTCAAATTTCTCTTGATTAAAAGCTTCTCTAAGGCTTTTAGCACCATAAACTCCCTTAATCTATGATAACTTAATGTTTAGTGGTGATAAAATAAGGTAGATATAGTGGAGGAAGAAAAATGGTGAATTTTGGCTCTTAGATGGCGTCAGCAATAGAGGATGAAGATGAAAAGGGATAGCTAGTGTGAATAGTGATTTTAACTCTAATTTGACCATATTTATATGTTTGAAGATAAATGGCCAAAATTATATTGATTTTTGATCAATGGTCACCAATATTCCCTTCTTTAAAAGCCTCTTTAGAACCTAATTTTCACCATTTTAACCTTATTTAACACTCCTTAAAAAACTGATAAACTTTTAAAATATAATCCTTAAACCTCATAAAAATATGCATTCAAAAAGCATAAAAACCTAATAAAAACATAACTAAATAACTTAGCCTGATTTAGCAAAATACTTCCTGACATTTAAAAATTCCAATTCTAGCACCAATAGACTATTTGGAATTTCTAGGTGTCAAGTTGTATCGATCCCAAATTATTTTGAGCAAAAATTAAATTATTTTACAATTCAACTTTGCCTTTAGCACCATTCATAGTACACTGTCGTAAAATCTTCTTTTGCATTTTTAACCATTTAAATGACTTCAAATTGACTCTAAATTTTGCCTAAAATTCTTTTATAATCAATATTTTCCCTTGGTATAATTAGTATAGCTCAAGTTTTAGAAAATACTATTCATCTCAAAAAGTGCTATTCATAAAAGTCAAGATTTTCAGGACATTACAATGACATTGTCATTACAAGAAATGCTTATGGAAGAATCTTTTTTCTTAAGTCTTTTTTGTATACCAAGTTTGAAACTAAAGACTCGAACTAGCTAAAATACTTATTAGCAGTGGAAGTTTTAAGAAGCAAAAAGTGAAATTTTTTATTTTAGAGAAAACATTTGTTTAACTTACTTATAGGAACTAGAAAGTTGAGAGCTAAGTTTGTAGCACACTAATGGTTCTTAATGTGCATCTTATAAAAGACAATGGTGACTCCTTCAATAATCCAAAAAGGTGCACGAAATTAGTCAAGAAATTAAACTATCTTATAGCGATGACTTATCTAAATATTACTTTTGTAATAAATATTGTAAGCCAATTCATGTTTCCACTTATGGTTAAACTTTGGGAAGCCTTAGAATATATATTATGTTATTTAAAGGGCACTTGTGGACTTGTTATACTATATAACAATCATAGGAACACTAAAATTGAGTGTTTTTCAAATGCTAATTGTTCTAGATCTAAAAGTGATTGAAGGTCCACTATAGGCTATTCAATTTTTGTTAGAGGAAACCTGGTGTCTTAGAAAAGAAAGAAGCAAGGTGTTATATTCAAAACCAATGCAAAATCTTAATAAAATGCTATAGCATAGTCCACTTGTGAGATTTTGTGGATAAACCATTTGTTAGTTGAAATCAGCGTGAATACCTTGTCACCTAATAAAACTTTGGTGTGATAATAATCTTAACTCCATATTGCCTTAAATCAAAGTATCATAACCTGACCAAACATATCAAGGTTGACTATCACTTTATCCATGAGAAGATTCAAGAAAATGTAATTTTCACTAGATATATGACGACAGGAGAGCACAATCTATTCACAAAAGCATTAAATAGGACTCGAGTAGAATATCTTTGTAACAAGCTAGGCATAATTAATATCTATACTCCAGTTTAAAGGGGAATGTTACAGATATTATATAACTATAAATTAGATGATTTAGTTACCTTGTATAGCATAACATAATTATAAGGCACCATATGTAATCTTAGAAGCACAAAAGGAAAGGAACGATAAAGAAAATTGAAAAAAGAGAGATGCTTATATACAAAATTACCATTGATGCTGTGAAAGAAATCATTAACCATCTGCTCACTGAACCTCTATTCCTTGAAATGCATTACAAACAATTGCATGCAGGTATTTAGGAACTTAAGACTCTAATTAAGAGAGCTCTTTAAAATCATTTGACGTATAAGCTCTTTAATTTTATTTAAAAGTCTTAATCTCATAGAAATAATGTGAAAAAAGCCTGATGGATAGAGATGTAAAAGGGAAGAAGAGTGAAACTAAACATGCTTAAACTATCAATAATGTCCATTCAAATGCCTTAATTTCTCAATGTTGAAATTAATATCAAAAATAAAAGTAATTAAGTAAATGAAAAAATCTCACAAATAGGAAATCATAGCCAATAAACAAGATAAGTCATTAATAAAACTTTCCAATGCATAAACAAAAAACATAAAAAAATAAAAAATACCAAAGATATCAAACCATAACAAGAAATGAAAAAGAAGAATAAGAAATAAACCACAAAAAAAGGGCAAGATAGCTTTTAGTTGCAATTAAAAATAAGAAATCTAAGAGGAATTTTGTCAATTTAGTCATTAATAAAATTATTTCAATCTGTAATAAAGAAAACAAAAAAACAAATCAAATATTTGAAAGTGAAGAGAACACACCATCCATGGAATTAAAGACAAAAATTTAGAGGATTACAATCTAAGAAATAGGGAGAGAAAGCAATGCTGCATAAAAATCGCAAATATAGGCTAGCATTCTTTCTAATGACCATTTAATATAAAGAGTTTTACCTAGTCAATTAGATATTATGCTGAAACTTATATAACATGAAAATTTAATAGTGAAACCTATTGACTTAAAATCTTATTTCGTTAACCCTTGCATTGCTAAAAATGTGACAACCCTTTAATATATGTACAAATGTATGCATGTACGTGTGTGTGTGTGTGTATGTATGTGTGTGTGTGTGTGTGTGTGTGTGTGTGTGTGTGTATATCTATGTGTGTGTCTATTTATTCATTTATATTCTTATATATGCATACATCTATTCACACATGTTAAGTTAGGAAATCCAAGAAACACATGAGTATAGAGAGAAAGAATAGTATCTAGTCATAGAAAAAAGACTATCAAACCTCTATTTCTAGAATTGTGATGTTATTAAAAGATAGACCTTTTTGCATATTGCTCTCAACATTAACGGACAAAATCTCCCAAACTTTGCCTGATGAAAAAAGAACTATTTTTATTCTTGCCTATTATAGGATTAATTCTACCTAGAATTAATCTTATAAATTAGCCTTACTACTTTGACCTTAATTAGGCTATTAAAAATGGAAATGTAATATTACAACTAAATATGTATAACTATTATAGTTAACACCTCCCCTCAAGCTGGACCATAGATAGTAATCATGCCTAACTAGTTACAAAGGTAATCAATTTAAGTCCCATTGAAAGCCTTTGTGAATAAATCAACTAGTTGTTCCCCTATCTTCACATAACTAGTAAAAAGTAAATTCTCTAAATGAAAGAAAAATTGACAATCAACCTCGATGTATTTGGTTCTTTCATGATATACTGGATTTAAGGTAATATGAAGATGTTATGTATATGAGAAAAAAGGGCAAATAGGTATTATTGTAAATTAGTTAATTATATTAAGTTGCTAGTTAGTTAGTATAGCCAATATATAATCACTTTTTGATATGTGCTCATGCTTGTTTGGTATCTTATACAGCACAACACCGTATCATTCTATCTAGTAATGACTCTACCTATTAGAGGACTATTAATGATTACAAAACAATTTCTCTTTCATTTATATTCTCTCTCTCTCTCTTTTTCTTTGTCTCTCTTATCAGTAATTCTTTTCTACTCTTTTATGTTCTTTCTAAACCCTTTAATTACTAAGTCTAAAAATGTTGAGTTAGGATTTAGGTTCTAACTTATATCAAATCCAATTAATTCTCAATTTGCTCTTTTTCATTACATCCTTTCTTTACTCTATTTTTCTTGTCATAAGTAAAAAATAAGAGTAATTCTATTTTTGATTCCTTAAATAATTTTACACTATCATCAGATTATACATACACAACACTTACTAACAAAACTTATCTAGGAAATATGGTAATCCCTAAAAATATGGGATTAGATAAACTCTATAACCTAACAATATTTTAGAGATCACAAATCTTAAAACGAATTTAAATTTCCAAACTAGCCCAAAAAGTGCCATTAAATAATCCTTTCATGAGGATATCTGCTAATTGATTTTTTGATGACAAATAGAGAGTGCAAATTAGTCCATTATCTAGTTTCTCCTTAATAAAATGTCTGCCTACCTCATACTTCATGCAATCATGTTGTACCAAATTATAGTCTATACTAATTGCTAATTTGTTGTCACAGTAAAGCCTCATTGGTCTATCCTTCTCAATCTTTAAATCATTAAGGATCATTTTTAACCAAAAAAAAAATCACAAACCCTTAGTGCCATGGCTTTAAATTCTAATTTTGCATTTGATCTTGCTACCACGTTATGTTTTCTACTTCTCTAAGTAATAAGATTTCCAATTAAAAAGGTACAGTAACCCAACGTTGATTTTTTATCCACCATTAAGCCGACATAGCATGCATTAATGTATACTTCTAGAGTTCTCCTTTCTTCTCTTTTGAGTATAATTCCTTTTATTGGAGTCCCTTTGAGGTACTATAATACCCTATAGGGTACTTGTAAATGAGTTTCTCTAGGATCATGCCTAAAATAACTTAACATACTTACAGCAAAAATAATATCAAGTCTTTTGTGTGTTAGGTAGATTAGTTTCCCAATTAACCTTTGATATGATTCCTTATCTACTGTTGATTCTTTAGAAGTATCACACAGGCTATAGTAGTATTCAATTGGTGTTGCTATCAATTTACAACTTATTTTTCTTACTTTTTTCAAGAGATCAAGAACATATTTTTATTGAGAAATAAAAATTCCTTATTTAGAATGAGCCATTTCAATACCTAAGAAGTATTTTAACTTCTCAAGTTCCTTAGTGTGAAATTTCTTTAGTAAACACACTTTCAGATTTTTTTATTCCTTCCTTATCATCTCTCGATACTATAATATCATTTGTATGCACTAGTAAGATTGTCACTTTCCCTATTTTTTAGTGCTTTATAAACAAAGAGTTATCTCCTTGAATTTATTTATAGCCTAATGTCTTTATAGCTTTAGCAAATCTTAAAAATTGAGCCCTAGGAGACTATTTACATCTATAAAGAGCCTTTTAAGTCTGCTTACCATCCGTCCTTTAGAATCAAATCTTAGGGGAATTTTGTTAGGACTAATCCTAATAATAGCTAGATTAAGTATCTTAGTTGAAGATATTTTCCTGTTACAGAACAAGAAAATTAGAGAAGAAGAATAGGACAAAAGAGAGATCTGGAGAGAGAAATGAGAAACTATGTTGATAATATTCTATAGTCCCAAGGGATATTAGAAGAATTATATAAAAGATAAAATGATAGTTATATTAAAGGACAAAAAGGCATAAGCCTTATAGGCCATCTACTATCACCCTTACACAATTAGCTACTGATAACTTTGCACAGTTAGAAGTAACAAAAATTAATAGAATTAACATAATAAATTAATTCACTATTTTACCATCCTTCAATACTTAACAATACCTTCTCCTAAAGAAGCTTTTTGTCCCTAAAAAGTGTAAAATTCTAGAAATTGGTATTGAATATAATGCTTATCTTCCTAAGTGGAGTCAATAGAAGATAGATCTTGCCATCTAATAAGAACTTGTCTAATATGGTTGTCCCCAATGAGGATGGTTATGGAATTAAGCACTTTTTTAGGGGCAATAGAGAATATACCACAAATAAGTGAGGAAGGGAAAGGAAGGTAAAGTAGTAATGTTATCTCTTAACTTCTTCTTGAGTAGAGAAACATGAAACTGAAGATGTATTCTATAGTTATGGGTAATCCCAGCTTATAGGTAATGATGCATAAAGCTATATTTATTATTTTTGTTATTTTGTTCCTTATTTTTAGGATTTATCTTTTAATGGTATAATTAGTTTTAGTTGTTTTCCTAGTACTTCATTTTAAACTTGTTACACTATTTGTATAATTTTATTGGATATACTCCATTATATATCCTATGGCTATGATTAATAAAGATTGACTTCATTATTTCTATCCTTCCAAGTTTGTTCTCTTTATGGTATCAAAGCTCTATTGCTTTCACAATCCTGATCCTCTTCTTTTTCTCTTTGCCACCTGCCTCATGTACAAATAGCCACCATTACTAATGTTCTAAATGCCAACAACACCTTTAGTAACAACTTTATTATTGTCTAGTTCAATCTAATCACTTAACTCTTAATTACATTAGTTTGGAGTCACAAATTTGCTCTGTGGAAAGCCCAATGTCCATGCTCATGCATGGCCATAATTTCTATAGGCATTTTGATGACTCTACTCTGAGACCTATTCATACTATTAGTCAAAACAATCATGACATTGAAATCCCAGATTTTCTCACCTAGTTTCACTAGGATCAACTCATTTAAAAAGTGATTTTAGTTTTGGTCAATTCAATTATTGCTACAACTGTCATTGTTGCCAAACATGCCTATGTTGTATGGATGCACTACATGTAGCCTATACCAATAAATCCTAGAATCGTATCTTTAGCTTGCACAATAGACTTGTAAGATTATCAAAAGACACTCGACTAGTCCTAAAGTATCTTTATCAGGTTCATTCTCTCTATGGCAAACTAGCCTTAATAAGTACTCCAATCTCCAATGAAGAACTATTGTTAAAGTACTTAGTGGCCTTGGTCTATAATATCATGACATTTCTATTGCCATCCGTGTTTAAGATTCCACTATATCTTAAGAAGAACTATTTGAAAAACTACTTAACCATGAGCTTTTGTTAAAACATAAAGATATAAATAAGTGCTTCAGCACCTATTATAGCTAATATTGCTTGGAACTCTTTTACAAACCCCTACTCCAACTTAAACTCAAACAACACTAATAATTAGAGACAAGTAACCAACTTTAACTCCGACAATTAGAATAGATTTTTTAAGCCTTGGCATCCACAATGCAACAACCAATAGTAGCAATAATAATAACCTAATAACCATGTTACTACTAGTTATGTGATTGACCTGGCCATTTAGCCTGTGTTTGTTGCATAATGTCTCATAACCACCTACAACTCGGAGTAAATTTTGCTACTTATTTACAACCACAATAGACTACTTGGGTCATAAACACCAAGGAAACTCACCATATAGCCTCTAACAATAGTATGACCACTACACAAGACTACTATGGTTCAGAATAAATTGTCACGGGCAATGGTAAAATCATTTTGATTTCACACACTGGTAATGTTATATTAAATTCATTTAATAAAAAAAATTCCAACTTTGCAATACCTTTTGCTCTCCTACCATTAAAACTAATCTTATCTCTATTTCTCATTTTTGCCTCGATAATAACACTTCTATTGAATTCTTCCTTTATTTTTATCTTGTGAAGGATTTGACTATGGGGGCACCACTGCTTCACAATTGGAATAAAAATGGACTATATGAATGGTTATCGAGTAGTACATCTGGTACACCAAAATGCAATGTTGATATCCCATATCACCTATGGCACCAACACTTAGGTCATCCTCATTATTGCACTCTCAAAAAATTTCTACATCAATTTTTAATTCCTAATTTTAATTCTGAAGAACAATTTATTTGTAATTCTTATCAGTCTAATAAAAGCCACAGGCAACCTTTCTTTAAAAATTTCTTGCACAGTGAAAAATCTTTACAATTAATTTACAATAACTTATAGAGACCCTCCCATATTCTATATATTGACCAAAAAATGATATTATGTTTTATTTGTTGATCAATTCTCTAAATACATATGGCTATTCACTTTAAAAGCCAAAATAGAGGTTTTAGACATCTTTAAAATGTTACACCTTTTATTAGAGCATCAATTTCAAACAAGAATTCTTTCCTTTCATACTAATGATGGTTGAGAATTTCAAAGTCTACAATCTTATCTTCACTCTCATGGGATAGAACACTTAGTAACACCTCCATACATACCATAAGGGGTAGTATTAGTTAAATGATGACATAGATAAGTTATTGAAATTCGCTAAACATTTCTACATCAAGCATCCTTGCCACTAATATTTTAAACTTACACCTATCATCAGGTTGTATATTTAGTTAATCATATGTCTATTCCTATTTTGCAACATAAATCTCTTTTTGAAACTTTATTTCAAAAAACACCAAATTTTGAATCCATAAAAGTGTTTGGTTATCTATGCTACCCATGGCTCAAGCCACATGCCAAACATAAGCTCAAGCCATATTTCACATTATGCATTTATTTGGAATTTTCTCAAAAATTTTATAGTCACCAATGTTTTGATCCATATATATCTAAGCTTTATCTCTCAAAATATGTTATTTTTTAAAGATAATTTCCCTTTTACCAATATCTTTTCAACTTTAAAAAAATAATTGTAATATCTCATAGGATATAATTTCCTTTGAAAATATTCAAAATATAAATCCCAATCTAGATCATCTTATACATTTTTCTTGTCACCTCCCATCATACAACTACCCCTACATCTTTTGGCATTCGTCTCACCCCCTCTTATGTCCAGTAGTAACTCTCAATAATTAGATACCTTTATTACATTTTTTTTCCTCTCATTCTAATCAACCTGCTCCTCTTAGTGCTGCCTACACCATAATAAAAAAACACATCCACTCTAATCTCTCATCTACTCACTTACTAATGTCGAAATGAAAACCCACCACTTTTAGTCTGCTCTACCACTAACCTTCTCATTTTACTTTTACAATGGCACCTTTTTCTATATCCCCACCCTTTTATCTCTACCTACCACCATCTAATGGTTAGCCATTCCAAAACTAACAGTTTAAGCCTAGACAATTCCATACCATTGTTACATCTACTGCCTCTCTAACTTATTCCTATAAATAAGCCAAGCTAATTCCCCACTGGAATTTAGCTAAACAAATCAAATTTTATGCTCTTGTGTGTAATCGGACATAGGACTTAGTTCCTCCTGATTCTTCTAAGAATGTGGTGGATTGTAAGTGGTTATTACAAATCAAGCATAACCAAAATGGCTCTGTTGATAGGTATAAATCATGTCTTATTGCCAAAGGATTTACTTAATGCCCTAGACTTGATTATCATTGTACTTTCAACATAGTAGTGAAACCTGCTACTGTTTTGCCTTGTCTTAACCATTGCTACACTGAAAGCTGATCAGTTGGATATTAGTAATGCTTTTTTACAAGGTCATCTCAATGAAGAGGTATATATGTATCAAACCCCAGGATTTGAGGATGCTAATCTACCTACACATGTTTGCAAGCTAAATAAAGTTATCTATAGCTTGAAATAAGCTCCCCGTGTATAGTATACTGAGCTAAAAAAACTTCCTTTTTACATTAGGATTTATGAATTCTAAATTAGATCCTTCTTTATTTATTCTTCACACCTTTGAGTTTACTATTTATATATTAGTTTATATTGGTGACATAATTATGGCTGGAAATATTCCCCAAAGAGTTCGGTATATTATTCGTACCCTTTCAAGCAAATTCTCTCTAAAAGACATAGGCCATCTTTGCTACTTTCTTAGTGTTAAGGTAATTCTATACTCTGATGGTCTTTTATTATGTCAACACAATTATATTGTGAATCTACTATAGGAAGTTAAAATGGACAAATGCAAGGGCATGACCACTCTAATGATGACTTTTATAATATTATTGGATACACTTACAAAGTGATTTCTCAGTGTCTCGAATATCACTTTATAGCTTTTCTTTGCCCTTAGCTTGCCTCTCTTCCACTTTATCTAAATTCCATAATAGACATTAGGTTAGAAAAATCTACATGAATTAAAACTCGAAAATAACACCCGTATCACAATTTCAAGCACCCATAATATCATAGAAAAATATTATAACACCAAAAATATACTTACCTTGCTTTTGTGTTTTCAAAACCATATCTTTCAAAACTCCTCTTTTTCTATAAAAAAATTTCCTTTTTCTCATGAAATAAACACCAAAATAAGAATCTAGATGCAATAAGGATCAATTTGAGTATAATAATCGAGGGTTTCTCTTGTGTTTTTAGGGTGTCTGAAGAAAAATAGGGGAGTGGCCTTTAATGGTTGGTGGCATCAGCTTCCTTTGGGGGAGGAAGAAGATGACTAAATGATCTTGTGCGATACACACACTTACACCCACCTACATATATTAAACTCACAAATGGTCACGATTAAGCCACTTAATGATCTATTGGTTAGATTTATTCCTATTTATGTTTTAATCTTTAAAAATTTATTCTTAAACTTTATGATCACCAAAAAAACTTCTTAA
>CANXYI011396816.1:0-10173 GCA_948208565.1 Hura crepitans | reverse complement strand
TATATATGTTAGAAATCATAAATGACATTTATAATGATTATCATTGAATTTACCGAATTAAAAAATAATAAGAGAAAATGATATTTCTAAAAATATTAAAAAAATATAATATTTAATATATCATTTATACAAAAATCTCCCGAATAATAAAAATAACATTTGAACATTTTATATATTGGTAAGATTTATTAAAATATTTAAAGTTACATTATCTAAAAGAAATATATAATTCACAAATTTCATCGATATTTAAATTATCTTATTCACTATTACGTATAAGTTAATATTGGAAAAAATAAAAAATTGAGGCTAATTATGAAGTACCAAATTATTTGAAATAATAAAAAAATATAAAAGAGAAACTTACGTTTAGGATAACGAAATATGCATAAATCCGCAAGAGATATATAAACAAAGATATTAGATATAATAAGAAAAAATGAAGAAGTGATTTAGGTTAGTAATTTTAAATATGGGCAAAATATTGAATTTTAAATTAAAATTATAAGATGGGTAAAGGATTCACTAAAATCGAAGCACTAATTTTTATTATTTAGAAAAAGAAAAATTATATATTTTAAATCGCAAATAATATTTACTATGATTATTAATGATTAAGTTTTTATTTACAGAGTTTCAAAAAAATAAAAAAAATAATATTCCTAAAAAGTATCAAATTTTTGATATTTAATATAATATCTATCTCAAAAAAAAATCTCACAAATAATGATACGTAAAATTTAAATATTGCTAAATTTTGAAATGTGTTCATATAAATAATAAAATTACTTAATAATAAATTTTAATGTATAAAGGGAACCATAATTAACATGTATTCTTCTTTACTAAACTTATATTAATTAATGTCTCAAAAAAAGAAATAATAAAAATAAAAGAAAATGATAACAAATTATGATAAAACAAAAAAATCAAGAATCAAACTAAAACTTCAACTACATAATAAAATGTACTAGTAAAGATTTAATAAAATAAATTATTAATTGTATAATTCTTATCATAAATAAATCTACATAGGGTGCCTAACCCTTTCCTTATGCCAGAATAACCTTGGACTTAGAAAGCAGACTAAATAATTCGGTGACTAATTACACTCTAATCAGTTAGTGGCGACTCTTACATTAAGCCACATTATCGGGTTTTGATGATAGCTTGCGCATTAGACCCTAGCTGTGACATTTATCATCTAGCTACCTATACATGTATCAATTCAAATTCCTTATTCATTTAAGAAGAGAACAAGCAAAAACACATGCATCACTACATTTTTCTAAAATAAATCTTTCATTATTTAGTCAAAACCATACCTTGCCACATTCTTTCATTTAGAGGAGATTAGGAACCAATTCATATATCATTCATTCACTCACCAGTATCACTAAATTTATTCACCAATATCCATTTATGACAAATTCGTATCAAATCATTCAATCACCATATTAATTCACTAGAGTCACTCATTCAACAATTTCATGTTTCCATGCTCATTCATCTATGGTAGGATAAAATGCATTCATTCATTGAAAAGAAAACTAGGTCACATCTAGTCACCAGACACATTCCTACCTTTGAACATGTATTGATTCATTCACATACTCAAATTAAGTAGGCATCAATGCATCTAACATTAGTTATGTACTTCAGGCATATAGCATATACATACATGTATTATTGAAAAGAATTAGGTTTGTATGCATCAGTGCAAACATGCATCATCATTCATCATTTGCCATAAGTACCTTATCCAGACATTAATCGTATAGCTCACATAGCTTAGGAACACAAAAGAACAGTAAATTGCACATCATCTAAGAGTTACATTCACTAATGCATCATGGGAAAGATTTATTCATTTATATAAAGCATAAACTTACCTATGTAATGCACTAAATTTATATTAGTCTGTAATAATTCACATGTGTATATCTCTTTATGCACACTCACATGCATCAACAACATAAGTATATCACTTCTATGCACCTAAATATATTTAAGTCTCTAACTCATTAGCTAGTCATGCACTTACATCACACACAACACATGTACACATGATGTCACACACAAACATTCATGATATTAATGTCCTTAACACTAGAAATGGTTCGATCAATTTCTTTAGGCCTATCACTAGATACGATTTAATCCAAACCATTATAATATTTTTCAAAAGTATCACAAGGTTTTGTTTAGTCAAAACCATAGTCATCCTAGACTAGCCACAGCCTATATCTGAATGGATTAACATAGACTCAGCCCAAAACTAGGCCCAAGGCCTATGAATTGCCCAGGTGAACCCAAAGCCTAAGTCCACATGGACCTAGCAACCATGGTTTGCACAGACCTATCAACAAAAAATATCCAAAAATGTAATCTTCCTATTTGGACTCTGATTCCTAATCTTACTAGGATTTCTCAACTTTCTAGATGGGAGAGCTATCCACTAACCTATAAATACCCCTTCTATTAACATATTTAGTAATAAACAATCACTAAGAATAACCTTAAAATTTTGAGAGTCTAGGCATGTACTCAAAATCAGTAATCGCTCTACTAGACCTTAGCCTACATTGAAAAATAATTATTATTTCTAAGACCTTACCTTTGTATTGTTGCTTAAAAGCTTATTTATAAGGTAAGATATGAGGCCTCTATTTGTATTCATCTCAATTTGTTCATGTTGCTTTTATATGTTGATGATCTCCACTAATTAATCAAACATGAGGTGATTTTGTGAAATCCCAACATCTATTATAGGAGTAGGTTATTGTTTCAAATTGTTTTAATTGTTTATAATTGCTTATTAAAATGTTGTGATCACTCTATAATTGAAATTTTAAATTTACAAACTTATTTTAATGTATGATAAGGTGTGTACAGACCTAATATTTATATATGTGTATGATCTAACATCCGTGCAAACTATTGTTCAATAACAATCTTTCGTTTACTTTATATACTATGTTTTAATGTATTTTATTCACCATGTTGACATGATTATGTGCTATTATCATGTTGTATGATTATTTTGCCACTTACTATTCATATTTCAATATTCTACAATTAATGCATGGTTCACATGGAATCCCTTTAATAATGACCATAGTGCGTATGGATATATATATTTTATGCATACTTATTCTATTTTGTCATCTGTATGAACTCCTTCTTAAAAGGAGCATAGTTCACATGGATAAATGTTCAAAATTTCAATCCTTATGAATATTTGTATTTGTCTTTATGTTTTCTTTTACATGATTAATTCATCATCCTCTTAGTTATATTCATAATTTAGGTATGTATCATGATAATTTATATTTGTCTCACAAAAGTTGTTGTCATTTTGTTTGGTATTATTCTTAGTTCCTCATGGAAAACTATTTGTGCTACTAAACTTATTCCCTTGAGTTGTATAAGAGTGGCCATTTTTATTAGCTATGAGATTTGGATGGACATATTGCCATGATATGTTGTAGTCTGCATAGACTTATACCTAGAGCCATGATGAGTCTGCATGAATGTGACAATGTAGAGAGGAGACCAATTGCATATTTATCTATTTATTTGTTTGATTTTATACCTTTTATTTCTTTTGTTTATTTTGGGTTGTAAGAGGTAGTTTAATAACCTATTTTACATGCCAAAAAGCCTAACCTCACATTAATGGTTTTCCACATAAGTAGTTGGTGTTTTCTTAATAAAATGGTTTTGAGTTTTCCTTAATAAAAGTAACATAATAATGTATTTTGAAAAAGGCCAATCTCTTAGAGATGGGAGTTGGGTAATTACTGCTTATTCCTATAGAATTATAGGTAGTTGTTAAGTTAAACAACAATTAATAAATGACCTAATAATTAGATGTTCAATATACACTTATGCTTGTGGAATATTGTAATTTACTTTCTCTAAGTGAAAAGTGACATGAATGCTTTAAATACAATGCTTACTTACATGATACATGATTGATAAATGTTAGAATATAAAGGAAGATATATTATTAGGGCATGAATAAAATCTAATTTCAAACCCTTTTTGGGTAAAATATCAGTGGTCCTTGAATAGAGCCAGGTGGTGACTATAAACACTAACTGCCTTATCCCTAATAAAATATAATAAATCTACACCTGCTTTCAAATCAAAGCAATAACTAGCTAGACTTGAATTATATCTTCCCTTTGAAAAATATTGATATTATAAAGATAAACTACATCAAATATAAGTACCTACGCATCTTTAGGTGAAGTGAAAATCCAACTAGATCTAAATATGCCTTTCCTTCTAAAGATTCCAAATAGATAAAGTTTGAAAGTAGGCTATATCAAATATGAATTCATGCTTGCATTCAAGGGAAATTAAAACATTAAACTGGAAAGAACTACACCAAATACAGGTGTTTATTCACCTCCAGGTTAAGATAAGCTACATCGAAAGTGGATGCCTACTTGACTTTAAGGGAATTTTTAGATGTTGAAATTAAAGAAAACTCTATTAAATGTGGGTGCTTGCTTACCTTTAAAAGAGATCAAAAAAATTAAACTAAAAAGAATTACACCAAATATGGATGCTTGTTCACCTCTATGTGAAGATAAGCTACACCGAATATGGGTGTCTACTTGCCTTTAAGTTTGTAAGTTACAGATAGATTGAATTAAATCTAATGATGAGTTTGAAAGAGCTGAAAGTTAATCAAATAGAATTTGGTGATAAGTCTTAAAGAGCTAAAAATTGATCGAACAAAATTTGGTAATGAATTTAGAAGAGCTAAAATTTGACTGAACCAAATTTAGGGATAATTTTGGAAAAGGCTAAAAGTTGATCAAACTAAATCTGTTGATAGGTTTGAAAGAGCTAAAAGTTGTTTGACTTAAATCTAGTGATCAATTTGGAAGAGCTAAAGTTTACCAAACCAAATTCGGTGATAAGTCTAGATAAGTTGAAGGTTAACAAAACTAAATCTATTGATAGGTCTAAAAATATGGTATGATCCATATCTAGTGTTAAAGACATTAATATTGTGCAAGTATATGTGTGACATCATGTGTTATGTGTGATGTAAGTGTATGACTAATGTATGAGTTAAAGGCCTAAATGTATCTAAGTGTATAAAAGTGACAAATGTATGTGGCAAACTTTCTTCTAAATATATGTGAGCACTTGATTTTCTTTCTAATACATTTGAGTGTGCATTTTATGTGTATGAACTATGTGACTAAGAGATTTACACATGTAAATTGATATGAACTGACATGAGTGTAGTGCCTTACATGGCTATATTTGTGCTTGAATCTTTTCTATGATGCGTTAATGAATGTAACTCTATCCTAAATGACATGTACATGCATGTTACTTATCCTTTATGTTCCTAAGCTATGGGAGCTACATAATTGATGTCTCAATAAGATGCTTATGCCAAATGATGAATGATAATCAGTGCATGTTTACACTTATGCATGTAAACCTAATGAATGTTTTATACGTAATTCTTTTGGATGAATATGTTAGACTCTACATGTGTATATATGTTATATGCTTCAAATATGTGACTAATATTAGATGCATTGATGCTTACTTAATACAAGTATATGAATGAGTTGATAATGTGCGAATGTATGAATGTGTTTTGTGTTGTGGTGACCTAGTTTTCTCTTAAATGAATGAATGATCTCTATCCTATTTTAGAGGAATGAACATGGAAATATTAAAATGGTGAATATGAGGACTCTAGTGAATGAATGTGGTCCTTGCATGATTTTAATTGGATATTTCATAAATGGATAGATATATATCTATTAACGACATACCTATTCAAATAGGTGTAAGTGAATAAATTTAGTGATACTAATGAATGAAAGATATGTGAATTAGTTCTTACTTTTCTTTATATGAAAATATGTGACAAGGCATACTTTCTACTATCTAACAAATGAATAATGAATTTTTGATGAATGTAGTGATCCATGTGTTTTTGCTTATTTTCTTTTAAATGAATAACGAATCTAAATGAATGACAAATACATGTATAGGCAGTTGTGTGATCAATATAACCTTTTCTAAATGAGTGAATGAATGAATCCTTTCTTATGATGGGTGAATGGTGAAGGCAGATGTATGTTGAATTTTGAATGCTTCTTTTCTTATGAGGAATGAATGAATCTTCTCTTATGATAGATGAATGGTGAAAGAAGATTTATGTATAGGCAAACAAGTATCTTTTCCTAGAATTGATTTATGAATGATTGCGAGTGAGACAATTTTTTTTTTGGATGAATGGGTGACTACACATCAAAATGCATGAAGTAGTAGATGTTTTGTTATTGAGATTACTCTCTTCTTAGACTTGTCATAGGAAACACTTGGGTTTGATAAAAGTGAAGATACGATGTGGTAGGCTTAGTTGGGTTGATTAAAGAATGAAAGGAAGGTATAGAAAAAGAGGTTGAGTTGAGATCTTAAGAAGGTTAAAAAAAGATGCAAAATGTTCCATGAAAGAGCAGATGAGTAGGTTAAATAGAATATGCCATGAAGGTTGTAAGGTAAAAGAATAAACATGAAGAAGAAAAGATCAAGTATTTAAACATATGGCTAAAGATTAAGTGATTTAACCAAGTGATGGAGCATGTAAATGTATGTGATTGTATAGCACAATAATCTTGTTATTAACTAGTCTAAAGATTTTACAACTAAATATTTTCTCTATACCTTTAATTATTGCTTAGATTGCCTTTTGTTGTTTTTTAGTCTAGCGAGGTATGCTCTAACTTTTGCCTAGGCTACCTTTGTGAGTTTTTAGCCAAATCAGCTTCTTTATTTTCTTTTTTTTTTTGTTTTCTATTTAGCTTATCCATATTTGGTTAAGGCTTAGGACTTGATCATGTTATCTCTGATTAAATAGATCTAGACTTGTAATTGTCGTGTAGATTTAGACTTATATCCTTTAAAATTGTTAGATATGTTTTGAAGCTCATATACTTTTGGAGCTTGTGAACTTGGAGTGATATGTCTTGATGCTCACATCATAGGAGGTTGATAGGGCTTTTCATATCAATAAATAGGTTTTCATAGGTGCTAGCTTTATGCCCCTAGTGCTTTGAATCTTTGTGCTTTGGCTATATGATGAATGTTATCGTTTTGACCTTTTCGAGTATTGCATAGTTGATATCCCCATTATTAATCAGTCCTAAGATTTTGTTCGCTAAATATTTTCTTCTAATTTCCTAACTTTTGCCTAGGCTTATGCTTTTGGTTGATCGACCTAGCTAGAATTAGAAAACTTCTTTTTCTTTTGAATAAGGTCAACTATGATTAAAAGGAGAATGCTCGATTATTTGAGGCCTAAGATAAATCCTTTTATTTTTATAGTCTTTAGAGTTTTGACATTTTAGAGCCTTCTGACCTTTGTATTATTTTTGTGAGCAAGAATTAAAAAATTGTTTATTATTTTAGAATGGTTCTTATGAGCTTTTAGGTATTGAAGAAAAACTATTTTTGGAAAAAATGAATTTGGTACTTTTATCTTTTAGGGCCTATTGAACTTGTACCTCTCTTAAGATTGAAAAAAAAAAAGCAATCATTTGGGTTAAGTCACCCCTAATTTATTATTTTTTTTTATCTCTCATCTCACATTTAGGGATATTTATCATGCCTTACAAGGAAAAATCAAGTCTTTAGCTTTAGAATTACGAGTAGTAGTAGTGAGCCATTATTAGGAGAATCATGAATTATTTGTCATACATATGGACTATGTTGATCATGTTTTTTCTTTTTCATTTTTTTGAAATCTCTCAACTAACTTTCAAGAGTACCATGCTATACAATTAATGAGGCAAACAAAGAT
Source organism: Hura crepitans (assembly GCA_948208565.1). Lineage (NCBI taxonomy): Eukaryota > Viridiplantae > Streptophyta > Magnoliopsida > Malpighiales > Euphorbiaceae > Hura > Hura crepitans. The sequence goes on along the minus strand of CANXYI011396816.1, from coordinate 2,324 downwards.
AATCATGAAAAGCCAAAACAATGTTTTATTAAACCTTAATTATTCTAAAATAATGGAAAGAAATAAATAGAAGAAAAACAAAGACCATCTATACTATCTTTAATTAATCCTTCCATATCCTTAATTTACAAAATCTAGTAATTGGTCAATAGTTATCCTATAAGGTGGCAGAGCGATGTTAGGAATAAAGAACCTTACTTTTTAGAGAATTAAGGAATAGTAGTGAGGTTTGGTAATGGTTAGTTTTTAGGATTAGGTATTACACCATAGTTTATAAGGTATTGGATGGCTTAGTGTAGTGCTTTGCACTTATTAGTCAGATGGATAGTTTTTTCATGATAAGTATAGTATAGGTACTAGCATTGGTTAGATGGAAGTGGTAAGGATTGATGTTCTAGTGTTAAGGGTCAAAGGAGGTTTTCCTCTCTTAATTCTTTGAGTATCATTGATAAGGGATTACTTAAATGGGTGAATCTATGAGGAATCTTTCTTAGCCCACTTTCTTAGTCATTACTTGCTTTTATGGTTAAATTCATGCCCATCGGATACTTCAGAGCACCTTGTTGTTAGAATTTTTGAATCCTTTCTTCAATGAACATTATCATCCTTTGTTCTAATTTTGCATTGCCTTATTTATCATGCCTCTCATCATAGGCTGATTTTTACCTTTGGTTGTTCATCATGCCTCTCATCATAGGCTGATTTTCACCTTTGGTCTTTGGTAAAGGTTATTGAAAGAGAGAATGGATTGAGCCTTTCCTTTGAAGAGCTTGAGCAAAGGATGATTTATGTTGTCATAATGATACAAGGTTAATATGATATGATTCATGTTTCAAGTATTTTGATGCTATGTATAACATACCCTAATTATGATGTAGGGGTAATGAAAAATACATATGGATATGGATAAAGTTCCTATATTAAATGAATACATGTGACATCCATATTAGGTGAGGTGATACTAGGTTACTAAAGTCTACATGATGAATGACACCTAGTGATGTCTAGGTATAGTGTGCCAAATGCAAATACGAGTAGATGCATGTATATATGGTTGAGGTTTTTACGTTACTCCTATTCTAGGTATGGTAATACAAGATGAATGCATGTGTGGATCAATGAAGCATTATTAAGCTTAAGAAATTTGTGTGAAAGCATGAAGTCATAGGATGTTATTGTGCTTGTGCATTGTAAGTTTAGTTGATGTGTGAATGAGGGCTTATAACTCTAGTGTGTGTATGTGGCTACTATGATGCCAATGTTGTGCTTGATTCATAGAGATTCCTAATGTTGTGTATGATTCCTAGTGATGCCTAATGCTATATATTATTCCTAGTGATGCCAATTGATCATTTATCCATCTTTTAGGAGAGAGCTTTAATTGAATTTGATATGCTTTGCAAAATGTGATCTCGAATTTTCCCTTTTGTATGTTAAAGTTAAAATGTATTAATACAAACATTTGAAAGTAATTTCAGTGTTTTATTTTATAAAGGGAAAAAGTTATTTTAAAGATTACCAAAGCTTAAAATTGAACTAAAATCAAGACTAATTAAGGGAGCTTCTAGCTTCTGGATCAAGTATATGCTCAGCATTAATAAGATCTTGGATGGCATGATAGAGTATGTTATGCTTGTCTATGAGATGGCTTATAACTTGATAAGCACAGTATAGATCAAATCTATGATTGGATGGATGGGGATTAATTCATGGCTTAGGGATTAGTTGCTAAAGTTTTTCTTTTTTTATAACCTTTTTCAAGCACCAAGATAGTGGTCTGCCCAATTTAGAGAAACAGTAAGTCCTAACCATGTTGACATTAGTGACTGGCTTGAATTATTATTTTGATAGGTAGGTTCCCTATTCATCTTAAATCCTTTACTCTAAAATGCTAGTTTTAGGTCAATAGCTATGCCCTTGAGCCATTCCCACTAGGCAATGCCTTTAGTAGAGAACCTAACATTCATGTAGCTATTAGCACTATTGATAAAAATTTTTATTTGGTCAGTGTTGTTAGGCATATTCTTCATTTCATGTACTTTAGCCCTCCATCATTTTAAGTATTTTGAAAAGGATTTCTTTGATCTTTATTGTACCGATTCCAAGTCTTTAATGGTCACCTTAATAGTTGTATTACTTAAGTATTGCTTATTGAATGCACGGGCCAAATCTTCCCAGTTCATTTTAACCTTCTTCTTTAAGCCATGGTACAAATCTAAGGCTTGCCTAATTAGGGACATGTTAAACAAACTTACTATTTATGCTTTTGATAGATGGGTAGACCTTATGGTTATTGCATATTGCTTTAGATAGGTTTTTGGGTT
>CANXYI011396728.1:0-13312 GCA_948208565.1 Hura crepitans | reverse complement strand
CCCATTTCTACCAAGGATGTAAAGATGCCTTCAAGATAAGCTGGCATGCTAATTATAGATGTTAGTAGATCTATAACTTTATAACATTGGCTATTATGATATTGTTGCATTATTCATTAGTGCTGGTGCTTTTTTTTACCTTTAAGAACAATTGAGACTTTGATTGAAAAAGAGCTTTACACCTCATACCTTCGAGTACTATAGAGACATCACTTGAAAAGAGCATTACACCTTATCCTAATATTCGAGCATCCTTTTCATGTTAGGCAGAAATGGGTAATTAAATAATAGTCATGAATTATTTTATTATGTAATTTGAAAATAAATGAATGTCAGTGAGAAGAAGAAATAAGATATAAGGAATTTCTTTTGCATTATGTTAAGATACTTATATATATACTTTTTAACAAAATATGTTTATACGTAATTGTTGTTAATATAAATTATGATATAAGTTATCTTATTTTTCATTGATTGCATGAAATAAGGCTTAAATGTTTAATTAAGATTGGAAAAGTATGTTGATAAGGCTATGTGATTTTAGTATGTGAATTGAGTTTATATGAATAAATGTTGTGTCATATGATATTTGCTGTAACATTTCTTATTTTATTATTAATGTTTGTTAGTGGATCCTTATATTAAAAATAACTAAAACTTATGTTCATTAAAGTTAAAAGGTTTTTACTGAGGATTTATATCTTCACTGTAATTGTTATTTTGTGTAAGTTCATGTTTTAATAAGGCAAGAGAAGATTGACATTGCATTAGCCGTAGCATTAAGCTTTGTTTTGTAATGCACCAATAATCTTTTACCACAATAATTCATATAGCCTAAGCATTCTAAGACACATGCATCTCATGACTAGAATGCATATGGATCTATGAGTTTTGTTTGGCATGCATAAGTATTATTCTTTTTCACAGATGCATGGGTGACTGTATTATAACCAAGTAAAGTTTATGTAATATGTGTACATATAACTTGGCATGCTTTATATTTTGATAATGTATGCCGAGTTTATAAGCATGATAGATTTGAATGTAGCATAATAAGTTATGAAATGTTGATATGAGAAAGAGACGTAAGCATGGATAATGAGACATTATGTCTTATGACAAAGTAGTCCATGAATAGCTTACTTGATTTAAATAATTTCTAGAGTATATGTGATGATGTTTGAAAAATAGTTAAGTGTTAGCATTAAACTTGGGTCATTAGTCAAAGTTAAATTTGTTTTTGGAAGGTTGTATATATTATAAAAGTGTTTTTTTATAGGTTTAAATATTTAAATAGTGCCCTGAACATCTGTTATACAGTCAAATTTTTGGCATGAGGACACTATATTAAAAATGTTTTAAAGATTTAAAAAAAGTTCTTAAATTTTCTTTTGGAAAATGCTTTCTATTAAAGTATAAATGGAAATTTTTAGTATACTCTTTCTTGATCTCTTTGCTGACAATTATGTTTTGTTATGTTCTTGTTTGTAGTGTAACTGCTCTTTATGTAGTGTCCTTGGCACATTACACGTATAACTTTTTTTCTTTCTAGCTTTGCAATAACAATCTTAAATGGCTGTGATATTCCTCCTCAGACATTGAGTAAATTAAGATATCATTAATAAAAACTACCTCAAATTAATCAAGATAAGCATAGAAGATCCAATTCATTAAATCTATAAAAGCAATTGGGGCATTCATCTACCTAAATAGCATCACTAGGAGCTCATATTGTCTATACCTAGTCGTGAAAGCAGTATTAGGCACATTAGACTCTTTTGCCTTTAATTGATAATAACCTAATCTAAAATCTATCTTAGAAAACATGCTTACCCCTTTTAACTAATCGTATAAATCGTTTATCCTATGAAATGGGTGGAGGTGCATGTTCCCTTCATGAGGTAGTTTACCTAGCAGTCAGTGTGAGTCTACACTCAGTTGGCTAATCCAAGAAGTAAATCAAAGAGATTTTGGTGTTCGAGAATTCCATTTATTTATGCCCACTACTTAATATTAGTCTTTCTTCTTGATGGTTCCAGTTTTTATCAATTCCCTTAAGCATGCAATTATTGTGATCAAAATAAAAACAAGTTGGAACACAAAAAGCAATTAAATCAAATTAATAACAAGTAAAGACTTCATGTAATAAAGTAAGTAAAATCATATACATCAGACATACATGAAATCAAGTCCATTTATTAATTCGAGGACATTAATCTAAAATCACTTTACTAGATAGAGGGAACATTGCATCCTAAAATGACTTTATTAAAAACATCTTTATCAATTAAAACCAATTTTGTATTTAAAACTTTGGTTAGGTTTACTTTATAAACTTTGGGTAAGAGGACTTTAGTCCTCAAAATAATCAAGTTAAAACATTTATTATTTAAAAGATCAATTTTATCTAATTATAACGATTTTGGGTAATTAGGGAATTTAGTCCTAAACTCTTATTTTTTATATAAGCCCTTGTTTTCTATAAAACATTTTTATTTTGACTTTGACAACTTAATTGAACCAAAATTATTTTTATCTACCTATTAAAACATGCAAGGAATTATACATAGAAATATTTAAAATAATTACAATTGAAAATTCTACTACAGAAGATCTAAAAAGAGGTAAATTTAATTATTTATGAACCTAATATAAATATAAATACAAGGAAAGAAAATGAGTCTGTTAGAACTAGAATATGTCTACACAGACTACTAAGGCATGTACAACTTAAGTCTATATAGACTTAATGCCTCTGCAAGATTGCACACAAACCGAACAAGGTAACAACAATCCATAATAAAGTAGGATTATACAAAGTCTCTAAAAAACTATAGGCATATAAAACAAGTCCACACAGACATAAATTCCATAATATGAATAAGCCTGTATAGGCAATGAGGCATACACCACGTAAGTCCATATAAATTTAACTCCTCCATAGAAACACAAAAAGAAAATAGGCAAGTAATATATCTACATAGAATATCCATCTGCATGGATGTCAAAAGATAGGCTATAGGCATGAAAACAAAGTCTGCACGGAAATTAAATTATCGATATGAATTGGTCTATAAGGACTTACATGTGCACCTAAAAAGATGAAAGAGAAGTAACTAAAACCTATTTTGTGAATAATAAGAGCAAAATATACAATAGAAGAGATGTATGTATAGTAATAAATAGAAACCGCAACAATCAAAGCAAATAAACATGTGTACAAAAGAAAATAAAAAGGAGTTATAGAAATGGTCCCCCACTCTAAGGGGGTAAACCCATAAAAACGGTTCTTTTAATACCCCCTCTTTATAGGGAATTCTAAACCCAATATAAGAAATGTAAAATAAAAGGACAAAACCTAAACATTGCTTCTAATGTAGGTTTGTACGGATTGAATGAAAACATGCTTTTAGAGACTTTAGTCTACATGGGCTTTTGTCTTTATGGGAAGAAGGTCTGCACAGATTTATAGTTAGGTGTGCAGCAGAAAACTTTTATTAAAATAAAAAATAACAGAGGTATCTCCTTTGTAATGGAATAAACATATTAGAATAGGTTTTTAACACTCTATTTTTTTAGGGTCCTTGAACTCATAAGAGGAAATAAGACAACTTAAGGAAAAAGAGCAAAACTCAAAGAAATAAACTTAAAAATAGAAAAATATAGAGAAAGGACTAGGAGTAGAGCACCTTATAAGGGTTTCCTTAGGTATTTACCATAGATAAAGGATTCCTTTAGGAATGTGAGGTTAGGCTCCTTCAAGACCAAGCAAAATGGACTTTCATCAAGGTTTGAAGCTTTAGGTATATAGGTTTAGGGTTTCTTTGGGTCTTTTCTAGTGAAGGGAGGTAGGAGATGATAGGAAAGGTTACTGCCAAGTTTTGCTCTTTTTTTTTTCAAAAGAAATTCCAAATTCCAAAAAAAATCCCCCTTTCTCTTTCTAAACTAGCCTTTTATACCTTCCTTGCCAAATAACATTCATAGTCCCCCTAGGAGATATTCCTCTAGCTATCTGGAAGGTGGTCCCAAGGTACCCTAGGTATGTCTAAGTCCACATGAACTTACATTACAACATTTCTCACATAATAATATGTATGTCTATATTGACTTATACTTTGTAACCTACAGAGACTTATGTGTTGTTGGCTATATGAACTTGGAGGTAGGTCCACATAAACTTGGTCCTTATGGAATGATAATTGTATGGATGATAACAACCTCTATGTCAATTAAGTTCATATGGAATTTTTGTCTTTGTGAATATAGTTTATGCAGACATAGTGGGATGCTCGTTAGGTGTCTTCCATAGGCCTTTTGAAAGGTGGTCTAGGTTTTGTCTTTAGGGTATTCTTCTTGGTTTGTAGGCCTCCCTTTACATCTCTTGAGAAATATTTAACACTCATAGGCTTCATCATTAGAAACCTAATAAACCAAGAAGCTTATCGAACTATTGGGTCTATAATGGCTATTTGTTTTTAATTTTCTCGTTGTTTAAATACCTATAATTGATGCATAATCTTAGTGTTCCATCCTTCTTTTCCATAAAAAATAATAGGCCACCCCATGGAGAAATAATAAGTCAAATAAATCCTTTATCTAATAACTCTTACAATTGTGTTTTCAACTCTCTCAATTCTGTAAGGGCCATTCTATAAGGAGCCACAGATATAGCTATTGTCCTTAGTATAACCTTAATACCAAACTCCAGTTCCTAATTTGATAGCTCTTCTAGAAACACCTCGATGAAATTGCTCCCTATAGGTATGTCAAATGTATTGCACTCCTTTTTTTAGGTTTTAACATACATCCTTAATATGCCTCATATCTATGCTTCATCCACATCCAAGTAGTAGCTTCTAAAATGATTCTTGAATCTAATAAGGATTTCTTTACCTAAACCATAACCTTATCCATATCATCAATTTTGAGGGTAATTTGCTTCCATTTCTAATCCACCACTGCTTGATGTCTGGACAACTTAACCATATCTAAGATTATGTCAAACACTTAGATGAAATCACCTAGATAGTCTACTCCACACATTTATTCTTGACATTGTCTCACTACTTGATTTACTACAATAGAATTTCCAATAGGGTTGGTCACTATCATATAAAGGTCTAAAGTCTAAGGAAAAAATGACTATCAACCATAATAGGCATGCATATGTTGGAGTAAGTAGAACTTCGAACAATAAATGAATTAACATAAACATCAAAGATGGAAAAGGTACCTTTATTAAAATCAGGGGCATTTGAATTTTTTCTTTCTCTAATTAAATACACCTAGCTGAAGCCCTAGCCTTAGACTTATTCATTACCTTTGAAGGGGCTCTATAACTAGTAGTATTGACTTCTCCTTTCCCTCTTTTTTTGCCATGTAATGCCACTAGTATAACACCCTTATATGGTGTTGCTATCCCTTTTTTTCCTTATGGTCAATCTCTTTAAAAATGGTAAGGAAACCCACACTTGAAGCAAATATCTATACCCTTTCTCTATTTACCCAGATGTTTTTTATGGCATTATTCACAAAGAGGATGACTTCCCTTGATTGCCCTACTGTGCTACCAACTGAGGTAGTGGTCTTGAAATTAGATTCAGTATTGACACCTTATCTTGCCTTTGATGCCTGTAGCCTATGTTGACTTCCAATTTCTAAAGAAGGGCCTTTGAACTTCTTACCTTCCCTTAGAGATAGCTATCCCTGTATTTGATCCATCTTTTATTGGTTATTCTATCAATTAAATTAGTCTTTAGGCTTTACCTTTTTGTGACTCAAAGTAGAATTTTGTTAAGGAGAAAAATCTCTAATGGGATGGATGGCTAGCAATATTTATATCTCATTATTTACTCCATATCTAAACCTTTTGCATTTAGTTTTTCTATAGGAATGAGCTCTTATGAGTAATAGCTAAGTCTCACCCATTAGGACCACTTCCTAAACCTCACTCTTTTGACAATTCCATGTTTCTCTCATGCCAAACTCATATTTCTCATTCTTTTACACATGGTCCTCTTATCATATGGCTACTAAATGCAAATTTCTAGTTTTGCCCTTACTTTTCTCATGTATTTCCCATTTTACCCTTTTATCATTTTTAGCACAGTTGTTCAAACCAGTCGACTCTATTCAATTAATATGTCTATTTCATTCTCCACTTTTCTTCTAATTCCAATTTTATCATTACAAAATACTAGACTAAAAGTTACAGTGTGACACCTTCCTCTCATTAGGTAATTTTATCCTCAAAATTTCACTTGTACATTTTCCTTCTTGGACATTTCATAGGGGTTGCAAAAATAGTATCCTCTATCATAGCCTTTTCACCTAACATAACATGTCACTAATTCATATGTTATCACTACATTTGTTAGAAGTCTATCTTCCTTTACTTATTCATTATTCATGTAATTTTTAGATAATTTCTCTATCTCTTATAATTAGTCTTACTTAGAGTGTAACACCCCTTGCCCATTCTCTATGAAAATAGGCAAGACGTGTCACTTCCCATGAGGTCACCCATCTTTAGATTTTCCAAGGGGTCTTTCATTTAACCTCTATCATATTCAACATTTTAGAGTTTAGAAATTCCACTTAACAGTTCTTAAGTTCTAAATTTAACCTACCAGGTATGTGACTCTTATATGCCTAATACTACAGTCCATTATCAGCCTAGGCTTCGTTTACCGCTACCGATCCAGTTATATTACCCTTTTAATAATTTTTTTTACTATCTCTGTAATGCTACAATTACCATTAGTTTCTCATAAATACCCACATGTCTATGTATGAGTGCCTCTACTCATTTATCCAAAAATCTAAACATACTATAGCATACTTGGATAGTCATCATCTGCACCACTGGTTGTCTGCTTCAAGCCTTCATGCATCAACCACCTGCACTTCAAAAACTCGATACGTTTAGTATGCACTCAGTGGTGAATTTAACCAAACATACCATGTACTTTTCATATTATTTCACATGCAAACACACAAGTCACACCAATTTAATTTAGTTACATGATATCTAACCCTTTTCACTTTATTTAGTCCTTAGTCTATACTCCCTTATTCATAAACTTAACTCCATTTAATCTCTCACAACATCTAAGGGTTTTTAGAAAGTTCCTTATCAGTTATTATTTTCAGCATTTCTAATTTTCCTTTCTCTATGCTAAATTCACTTCTCATAACAGGTGTTACTATTTTCTTGTATAATCTCTTTTCATAGTTTACTTTCTATTCCTTTTAATTGCTAATCCACCTCAATTATTTAGATCCATTTACTAAGTGTCTGAACATAGGTTATTAACCTTATCCTTTATTCCAATGTTAATTTCCTTCTGTCCGATATGCTTTTACAATGTTCGTTATGTTTACCTAAGTCTAGTAATTCTTAACCTTCATAAGTTATTTCTTTATTTCCCTAATACATGTATTCAAAGACCAGTACCCTTACATTATTTTAATCATTCTCATATCCCACTAGTTATTCTTACTTCATATGTACCTTTATTTATAACCCTTAATAATTTATAACTAGTTTTTGATCACTTTAAGTTCACTTATCATATTACACAAGTTACATAATTATTTCCAAGGACTTTATATTATTACATGTAAAGCAATTTCTCATTTTAATTTCACGGCCCATAACAAATAGAAGACACTTAAAGACACTAAATAGTGGGACTATCCTATGCAGTGGTCCACTTTTAGGGCCTAAATAGCTGCACCAACCTCGCCTGATAGTAAGGACCCATCCGTAAACCACTCCTAATATCAGACTCACAAAGTGCAACCAATAATACCAATGTGGATTGTAGGGACTCATCCGTAGACCACTCCCAATATCCATAAACATAGTAATCAAGAGAAGGATGGATAGTAGGGACCCATCCATAGACCACTCCTAATATCCATCATCATACATAGTAGTGGGCCCCAGAAGGACTGATCACTTGACAGCTGCTAATCCCTAGTTGATCAGTTAACCTATCTAGTGGGTGTCTAACTGATGGGCCATTAATCTTTTACAACCATAATTATTACTATCATATCATATCTGCAAGCTACTTTTTATTTTATAACATGCCTGATATCATTAACTTTTCATTTCTCATTATTTCAGCATCCCATTATCCTCAGCTCACAAATCTCAGTTATAAGAGAATTTCCATATCATAAATCAGTGACATTTTCCTATCCAAATGCACATAATTCTCTATTTGACCCAAGGCAATTTATCATCTACATGACATTCATTTCATCACATCATTTTAGTTTCGCTTTCAGTTCTATTCATTCTATTGCTTCTTTGCAATTGTTTATTTTTTTCCTGTATAATTTATTTACTCATATTAAAAATTTTCACTAGATTTTATTCCATGCCTTTTTATTTTATTTCTGTCTCATTTTTCTTAACTTCCCAATCTCATTGACTTATTTGTTTACTATTGTTGGATTGATAGAATATTCTTTCACTATCCCATCGATTACTCTAGCCTTTATATTCTATTATGATCTTTAGATTGATTATTATGCCCCTATTTTCTTCCAAGATTATGTTCATTAAACTCTCCTTTTGATGCTTAAAGATTCCCACAATACTTGTATTATATTTCCCCTTAATTTATGCCCACATTCCTCGTATATAATTTTGTTCTCTTTTTAGGCTTCTAAATTTTCAGTTAGCTTTTCACTCATTTAATTAGTTCCCAGATTTATTTTAGTCTTCCTAACTTCATTTGATTGCCTTCATATTTTACCAAATATTTTATTGATTTATTTTTAAGCTAAAAAGACATAGATGTGAATTTATTTTGTTCGGTTAATTTTTTTCCGGACAGTTACGAGTTATCGGAGCCCTAGATAGTTATAGGCCCCTCTTACGTAAAGTTCACTATTTATTTGATATCATTTTCCTTATCAATTTTTCAACCAATTTTTCTTCCCATTACGCTAAACCATAGTATCTCAATTTTATTTCACCTCATTCCTTTATTCACTATCTAATTTATTTTATAACCTAATTTTTGACACACAAAAATTCTAATTAACATATTTTAATTTGTCTTACCCTTTTTATGGCATTTTCTCCTCTTTATTATTTTCTATCTTCTTACATCCGTCTTCTCTCTATACATACACCCTTGGAGCCCCATTTTACCATGTCTATATACATGACCATCACATGCCATGCATGTGACCATACATGAATCACATCTCCACACATCCTTATTACATCCCATTCACATCCATATCATCCTATCTCCATTATTTACACATCCTAACATCCATTCTCCATTCACACCACTATACCATACCTACATACTCATGCATGACATACATGACACATATATAGTCATGTATATACCATATGCCTACACATCCAATTCACATACCAAAGACATCCCTACCATCCTAGTTCATCATCTTACATCTTCTCACATGCATTTCACATGCATACACACATGCACACACATACATCTACAACTTCCATACACATATTTTCATATTCAAAGGCTTCAAATCTTAACATACATGATAAGTTTGGGTAAATTAACTTACATCCAACTCCTGTCATTCTATAGTTACTCCAAAATCCATCAAAATCCTTTTTCTTCCACTTAAACCACCATTATTCATTTTCCATACAAGCTCCCAACCTTTGAAAAATTTTACAAAAATGCACACAACTCCAAATCAAAATCCAAAACCGTAGAGATTCTTAGAATTCCCTAGGCTACCAATACCAAAAATAAAAACTAGAATTTAAGGCCATTTACCTCATTTGGGCACTATTCACCCAAGTGTGATTCCTCTCAAATTTGGCCTCCTTTTTTCAAATTAATGGTAGAATTAGCATCTAAGATTGATGGAGGTCCTAATTTTATACATTTTTCATGAAGTTTTATATGGAGGAGGAGAGAGAAAACTCACTAAAAATTATGTTTTCTCCCATAGTGGTGGTGGCCTAAGGCTTTTTTATGGGGAGGAAGATGGTTGCACATGTATGGGACATATACATATATGGAATAACTTATATGGGTTGGGTTGGCTACCTTTGATTGGGCCAAATGGCCATAAAACAAATTTTGTACATTTTATGTCACCTTTTTGCCTAAAAATTCATAAAATATTCCACATGTCCCCAAAATTCCCATTTTAGTCCCAAAAATTCTCAATTACAACCACTAAGGCCGTTGAAAAATTTCAGCTCAAAATTCCTTCAAGAGCAAAAATCACTATTCACCATAGACCGGGTTTAACATTTAAATATTCATAAAATATTCCCTAGTTCTCCAAAAATTCTCATTCTAGTTTTAAAAATCCTCACTCGGGGTCCCAAAGGCCCATGCAAATTTTTGGGTCAAAAGTCAACAATTGACTTTTTGGCACTATTCACCTGCCAGAATAAAATATTTAGAAAAAATATCTATTGACTTCAAAAAATTATAATTCCTCCTCTATCATACTCAATGGAATTTTTGAGGTGCAGGGTATGATATTTTCAAGACCATTCGGGCACATCCCGAGGCTATCCCGACCCGACCTCATTTTATCTCCGTAATTTTTATTTCATTTGTTTCGACCATTTTCAGGTCAGTCAGAGTTTCCCGGCCAATATGCCAATCACTGGACTTGGAATGATGACCTGCACCATAGGGAACATCACTCGGGCCTTGAATACACTGTTCACCTGATTCAAGTTTTCGGGCGTTACATGGAGCTTCTATAACTTATTCCTTATATATAACTACTTCTATTTGTTCATGTATCTATTGCTCTTGTTCATCTCTTTCCATATAACTTATAGCTTCCTTTACTATTCAGTATAAGTTTTAAAGATCTCTATGTTTAGCTTTTACATTACATCTCTATTTCATATATCTTTATTAGAAACTATCAATCAATGTGACTTTTTATATTCATTTATAGTTCTTAGATATCATGTTCATTTAGCTTATACCTATGTTCCTTATAGTAGTAGAGGGTGAGCAGATCCCTATAGATGTCTCAAAAATGTAGCTACCATGTGATGCATGTGTACATTCATGTCAAACACGTATACAGTCATTACATAACTAGAAACACCTAATGCAAGCTTTGATAACAACTAAAATTGTAACAACCTTACACCCAACTAGTTTAGGTATAGGATGACACATTATCAGTTCATTTACTATTCCTTTATCATTTATAGTCAGATCATATTCAACTATTGCAGTGTATTTAGTTTTAATATAATACACATGTTAATTTAGATGCAGTTGACACATGACACTTATATCCATATTATTCACATCATTTAACATATACATCATAATACCAAGTAAACATTTGTTACATTTAAATCATTATTCAATACGACTTTATGTATAGTTATCTCTTTATATACAAGTGATCTAAAACTATTGTTTGTACAATTGTATTTTTACACAATGTTTACATATTTTCATATACAAGTATGCTTCAACAAGCAATGTTGCTCATGGTGGACTCTTCTCACCTATACACCTATTATGTAAACTCGTAGTGTTGCTGGGACTTGAACCTCAGTGTCCCTCGACCTGATCCAAAACCTATGCATTAGGGAAGAAGCCAATGCACTGAGCAAGGTTTTCTTAATGGTGTATTCTAAAACATTTAATTACACTTATGAGACCCTTTACAATAACTTTTAGTAACTATAATATACTGTCATATTTAATTATATTACTTTACTTTAAACTTGTACATATAACTAGTGTTTATTTCATTTAACAAATTGCATACTTTACTTATAACTTCTATCATATGCTTTCAATTTCATCTTAAGTATTATGTTTAACTTTTTTTATTCCTATCCTTTTTGCATTTCCTATAACACTTGTATGTTCATTTAAGAATCTTATTTGTCTATTCATATGATAACGATAATACTTTAACTTGTATAGAAATAATTATTTATGAATATATTTTATTCTTTTATCTAACTATTTCATATGTAACTATCTTGTTCAAGTATTCTGATTGTCAATCATTTACTTTTTCATCATTTCATGTACATAATTTTACCAAATCCTTCTACTGTCTATTATCCATTGTATATATTTTAGTAATAGACCAATATATCATTTACAAATATTACTAATGAATTGTTTAAGCCTTATAGATAACTATGTATCTATCTTTGTTTAGTCTTTAGTAATCCTTATTGCACCTATCTTTATATTTAAAATTTTATTCGATAAATTCTTCTATAAATATTCTTTTTTATGATATTCAGTGTGAATTTTACTTCCATTCTTTTCACATAACTATGACTTGTAATTCTTTTCCTCATTCTTATATCCATGTATAAGCAATTGCCAGTTAATTTTACTTATAATGCACTATTAGGTGATCTTTTTAGCCATTAGTAGTGTAACCTTATTCATTTAAAAATTCTTAAACTGTGATATAACATTTAAATTCCATTTACAAAGAGGTTTTTGTCATTCATTATGATGTTGTTATTTCTTTTTATAATATCTTGTATCAATGTAACTTATTCATTTCATAATGATTCTTATTCTATAAAATATATCTATTTTCAAATTTGAACCATTGTAATTTTTCTTGTATTTATTCTACTACATAAATTATCCTTTAAGTCTCTCTATTACTAAATCATTTCATTTTCCCTCTTACATATGCCATGGGCAACCCTTGATACCCTATACAATTAAGCATGGTAGGATAAGGGGACATATAACATGTGAGACATAGAAGTGTCTGAGTACCATGTCTATAAGTACGACAATGGAGTACTCATAGAACATGTGAACCTATGTGGGGAATAGTATACCCCAACTAGCTATATGATCATATGTGGGGCCTTAGATATATGTGTGAGAGAAACTCTCCTAGTAGCCATGTGATAATGTGCTCTATAGTTGGTTGATCAGCCTATCCCAAGCTGTAACTATATAGGTCATTAGGGCATATTAATAATTAAATTGGCCAAATTCATCCTTTTATTTCATGAACACTTGTACATTTGAAGTTTTACACTTACATGTAGTTAATTATATTTTGTTACGTGTGTTTATTCAATTGGTTCTTTGAAACAATTCTTATAAGCTCTTTTGCATGTTTATAACGTGTTACTATTTACCAATGTTATTATTCTTGTCACAACATATACTCTATACATGTATTCACAATTTTTATTCTTTCATGTATGTATTTGTATATACATTTTCAATATCTTTTATTAACATACAATTTGCCATTTCCTTAGTATATCCTTTTACATATATATTTCCATGATTAATTTCTTATA
>CANXYI011396565.1:0-16785 GCA_948208565.1 Hura crepitans | reverse complement strand
TGTATACTTTTTAGTGATGTTAGCTTAAAGAATTACCAAAATTGATTCCTAACATGATTTCTTGATTAATAGTCTTCAAATGTAATATATATCTATGACTAGTGTGAATGTTCATTTAACAATTATATATGCTACATTCTTAACTATCAATATTTAGTGATTTGTCTAGAGCTGTATTTGCTTTCATGTTTTTGATTTCCTGAGATGGGGAAAGCTAAGGGTGATATAAAGAGTATAATAAAAATATTTCTTAGACATGTTTATATATATCAAGATATGCTTATATGGGAATCAAAGAAATAGCCAATTAACTTGTTACTTATCCATTCTAGTAACAATGTTTATTATTTCTTAATGTATTTCTAGTTCTAATGATGCTTCCTTAGATAACCATAAAGAAGGGTTGCCTAAGATAGAAAGCTCCTACTGTGATCTATTTTCTCAATAAGTTTACTCATACTCTAGGTCCAGGTTCTATAAAAGTGAGAGATTATTGATATCACATTAGTTGCATATTAGGAATTGCTATGAGAAGCATCCAAGCTTTTATTGGCATAAGAGTAACTGTATATTAGTTACAGCTTTACATATGCTAAAATGTATGTAAAATTAAGATTTCAATTTGGCATAAGCATGGAAATCATTTAATTACTTTATTTTATGGCGAATCATGCATGGATAACTTATTATTATAAAAAGTGTTCATGGGAAGTCAATATCCTTAGCATTTCATATTAGTTAAATAGAAGTCACGTGCTTACCATTTATACTTTATAGTTTGTCACATACATTTCACATGAATATGGTGTGTTGATATGTTGAGTAGATGATTGTGTCGTTATGTGCAAAATAGATTTTGAAATGTATGATTATAATTTAATGATGTCTTATACAGGTTCAAAAATTTTGGGTAGTGCTCGAACAATCTTTACACTATCAAATTTTCAGTACAAGGACTTAGTTATAGAAAATGTTTTAAAATAGGCAACATGTTTTAAATTTTAGGATTTAAAGAGTATTTCTTTAAGATGTTATATAGACACAAAAAGAAATTTTCTAGCACGTTTCTTTTATATCTTCATATTGTTTAGTTAGGTCTTTATATTTGTTGTAGCATTCCTTGTCAAGTTTCCTTGTGGGATTAGATAAGGTGTTACCATAATTAATTATGAGTTTAATGTGGATTGCTTTATTTTTCCACTATAAATTGTGTGGCATGTATGAATTCATGGGTTGAGGTGGTTGCTTGAACTTGGTGATTGATTAGATATGATGATTTGATATGATATAGAAGTGTATTTCTCCATAGGAAAATTTTTGCATAGTTCCCTAGACAATCGTTATACTACTAGAATTTTGGCATGATGACTCGTTGGTGATGATGTTTAAAAAGAAATAAAGTATCTTACAAATGCTTTTTTATAAGTAAAAAGGTAGAATTTTCTAGCTTACCTTGATGTTATGTTTTAATAACATATTTGAATGGTCTATTTTAGTCTTCATGTACTTAGAGGTTTACCTTTCTATATCTTGCTATACATCTTTTGTATGAGTTGTTATATCTCTTATCGAGCTTTCTTAAATTCCTAGATAAAGATGTTACATTTAGTGGTATCAAAGCATATGTTTAAAGTGGTCCTAGAAATAAAATATATTAATAGGAAAGGTTATAAGACATGTATAGAGGTTAAGAAGTTCTAATGCAGCTTTACCCTTATAATAGTTATAAGCTAGGTATATTACCTAGGACCTCTATAAAGGTTTTAGAAAGTTAGGATTCTCCTAAAGATGAAGTTAAGCATCAAAGGCATGTTTCAGTGCATACAGTTAAGGGCTGATTAATATTAATTTAGATAGAGCGTGTGTAGCAAAGTTTAAAAAGATTGTGTAAAGTAATGAGGAGCTTTGTAATTCGATTTCAAAATGATAAGAGAAGTAAAGAAAGTATTGGACTATAAATGTAGACTGAAATAGAAGCAAACAAATTGAGATGTTTATATACACACACACACACACACACACACACACACACACACACACACATAGGCACACATATATAAGATTTTAATAGGGTAGACATGATTGAAATGTAGGGGAAATGGATAGACACAAAAAGAGATGTGAGGAGGTTTGATACCTTAAAGGATTTATTTTTCATAAGAGGAAGTATTCTTTGAACTTATTAAAGTTGAGAATTTGCTTATACAATTTGAAAAAAGATTTAATAGATCAAGTGTTGCATGTTTATCTAATAAGAAAAATTTTAAAAGGAGCTAATGTTAGGTATGGTAATCTCCTCAATAAGTTGAAGGAGTACTTGACATCTAATTTCAAAGATGGAATTGCTTAAGTGGAGAAGAATTGTAATGCCCTAAAGTTTTTGAGATTTCAATAAGAACTATTTCGAATAATTAAAATGGGCCTCAAAGCCCAAAAAGTTAACTAGGACTTTGAAGAGAAAAAATAAAAAAATCAAAAGATTTAAGAATGAAGTCAAAGATAGGATAGTAGAAAGGATTTATTCGGATATTTACTCAAAAGGTCAATTTAAACATTTGAAGATTAAGGTATTAGTTTGGATTTTTGGTAACCAAGAATGAAAATAATAAAAAAAAGAAATAAAGACGGGAAAGAGGGGAAGCATGAAGGCAAAAAGGGGAAAAAGAGAAAGAAATACTCTCTTAGATTCATTTGGATAAAAGCAAATTGAGATGATTTAAGAATTTTAAAAGAATGACTGGCAACATTAGAAAGGAAGAGAGGAGCTGCAACTCATGGCAATATTAATTTTCTCATAGTAAATCAAGTTAAAGGAGCAATGAACATAAATTTTTAGGAAACTCAAAAGCAAAAAGTGAAGGATCGATTCATAGTTACATATTATGTCTTCAAATTCACCTTGGCTATGCTTCTTCTTAGCAGATTTGTAACACCCAAAGAATCCTAGTGTTATCAATAGTACTTTCGAGATGTGAATAGTGTTTTTTGGTCACACTAATTTTACTAAATGGAAACATTAATTACAACATAATTATGGATGAAATTTGAAGTTAAAATAAAGTTGTTTAGGTGGTTAAAAACAAAAGTTAAGTTTTATAGCAGTGTCATGTGAATAGTGACCTAGATTTAGTTGAATTGTAAAATATCCAAAAAGTTGCTAAAAAAATTCTGAGATTTATACAACCTGATACTTAAAAATTCTAATTAGCTTGTTGGCATTGGAATTGGAATTTTGAAGATCAGGAAGTATTTTACTAAAATTAAGTAATTATAGAACTATATTTTTAATCGATTTTTCAAAATTTTCAAGCATAGATTTTTTGAGGCTTTAAGGCTTAATTTATGGATAATTATGGGTCTCTCAGATGTCTAAAATGAGGTAAGAAAAAATAAAAAAAAAAGAGGGATTATATAAAGGTCAACAAATGGTCAAAAGAGGAATAGTTCTTCCCCTTTGACCATTTGCTGCCGACGGCATACAGAAACAAAGGAGAAGCTATTTTTGCTCCTCCTCACCTCTAAATTTCCTTGATTTCTTCAATCTGAGCCTTTATGACCTCTAAAAGCTGATTTTATCTCAATTTATGCAAAAAATTAAGTGTTTTGCTCAATTTTCTAACTTGATGAATAGTGATCCAAAATTGATTAAGTAATATTTTTCTAATTTCAATATTTTTCTCTTGTTCTTCAAGTGCCCAAGGTTATGTTGATGTAGTCAATTCATCATTTTAGTGTCCATATGATTTATTATGAATTTTTATGTATTAAATTTGTAATAGACAATTGAGAAAATCGACAAAACTCGAGATAAAGGCAAAAACAAGGTTAAGTAGTCCTTAAGAGTGTATTTTAACTCTCTTGGTATGTGTAATCGACATAAATTGTGGATTTTTAATTATGCCTTAGTAATTCCATAATATGCCATAAATGACATTTGTGTAATAAATGCATAATTAAGGCAATGATTGGCATTAATTGTGATTAATGATATAAAATCATTGGTGATGATAAATGGATGAGAATATGCGATATTATGTTTAATATGGACATGTATGTATAGGTATGTATGTGGGGCTTATATGGTTCCGAAGGCCTAAGTGGTTAGCTAATACTCCATTATCCATAGTGTAATTATTTCTTAAGTGTGGGCTTAGTAAATGGACCTTAATAAATAATGAACGTGTTGATATAATGTATGACATGATTTAATGATGTATGATATTTATAATGTAGCATATACATGTCTTATGCCATACTAGTGCATTTATGCATGTTATGATTAATGTTACATATCAAGTGAGAATGTAAATGTTTATATTTCATGTATTAATGTATGATGATAATTGGCACATTTACATAAGTTATGTCGATTACACCACTAACTATTACTTAGCGTATTATCTATTTTTGTGATGCATAGGTAAGGTGATAATTTGAGTAGAAAGCCTTGAATCATCAAGTTTCAAAGAGAAGAAAGATTCTTTTAGGTATATTTTATATCTGAATTTAATGATGTATAGGTAGATAGCACTCATATGAATGTAACTTTAGGAATGGGCCTAAACTAGATGAAATGTTAATTTTTGGATTTCAAAGTCTATAACCTATTTTAAAGTTGATTTTTTGATTGTGATGATTGAATGTCGAGATAGTTGTTGCATGGTTTGAGATGTTATGATGTAGATGGTTTTAGGGTGATCAGAAGGATCACAGGAGGTGTATAATGAGAAAAAGCTATAGAAGTGTTATTTACTTTGTGGGTTATTAGTCATATTTGGGATAGTGTCTCAGTATAGCTGTTATGCTATGAAATTTTTGACACGAGAATTTTTAAATATGGAAAGTAACTAGTTTTTGAAAAAATTTTGTAAACTTGTACTTTTATAAGATAATTGTGATTTAATTAAGTTTTAAAAAGGGTTAACAAGTTAAGAGTTCAATAATTCATTTGTATGCATATTCCTTAGTCGGGTTTGATGACCGATTGGCGTCTGAACTGGGTAAGAGGTGTCACAAGATTAAGGCATTATATAGAGTGATTGATAAGTTTTGCACAAAGATGATAATGAAATAATGAAGGGGAATATAATTATCTATTGGTGATGAATTGCAGAAATGACAGAGGTGTCTACTAGGTGATAGATAAACAGCAATGGTAGAGGTGTCCACTAGCTAATAGATAAGGGTAAAGATGACGTAAAAGAGGATTTGGTGTAACAAGGTGATTTAGAGGAATGATTGGTAGAGGGATTAGACTATAAAATTAAAGGTTAATTTATAAGATATGAATGAGCTTTAAGGATAAGCTATTATGTTGCTATGACAAGTGATTGAAGAAGAGGGCTAAAGCCTAGTAAATTCTATATGCAAATTTTAGAGTGAAGAGAGTAAGAATTGCTCTATTTAGATCATTGTCATAAGGATAATACTATTATTATTGCTTACTAATTTTAAGAGTGACATATGAAGGGAATTATTGTATCTTAAGGTTGATGGATATTAGAGCTTGTAGCAACTAGTTCAATGAAACAAAAAAAGGCTATGAAATTAGTGGAGAAGTGGCCAAAAGAAGCTAGAATTAGAAAAATGCATACCTATTAAAGTGAATCAAATTAATGTCCTATGTATGAGTGAACTTTATCAAATTTTAGGAGTGTAGCTACAATAGGTAAGTAAGCATGGTTTATCTCTCTAAAGTTTTAAGTTTGAACTTATGTGTAAATTATAAAATTTAACTATTGATTAGGTTGCTAGTATAATAAAGTTCTAAAGTGTGTAGCATGGTTAAAAAAGTAAGGAATAGGGCACATGTAGTTGTTAAATGGTAGTAGGTATAGATTTAAACCTATAGATTAAGAATCATTGGAGTTTTCTTCCAAAAATCAAATTAAAGGTAGCAGTTCAAGAGAAAGCCATAATCAAAAGAGAATTTGCTTATCCATTTTGGTAAGTTTCAATAATCCTCTCTTTGTTATTTTGTAATAGAATTTTGATAAAGAAATAGAAACTTTATTAACTTATTAAATATTGACTTATTTTGGGACAATTTCTTTAAAGGAAAGGGTTAAGAAATGAACTAATTCTAGTAGAGAAAAATTAAAAATGAATTCAATAATTCTAGTAAGCTTTTTTTTTCTCTTTACGATTAAATCATTAAAAATATATAGGAGTTGGAGTTATTGAAATTGTAAATTATGGATATATGGCAAGGTATAGTAGCAAGTTAACAATAGGCGAGGCTACTAGAAGAAGTGTATTCTATAGAAATTGTAGTAGGTTTTGGTTGCAAAGTAAGGGTTAGAATTTAAATGTGAGGTTTTTATAATGGAACCATAGATTTATGTGTATTCACTATTGTATAAATGGGAGTAAGGGATTGGTGTGGTTAGAAACTTGATGTAGAGTAGGCTTGAGGTTGATTTTTTTGTAGTTAAGTTTTGTAAATTATGCAACAAGTGAGGTATACAAATGGAAGGTGTTTGAAGGTTTTTGTGAGAAAATATTTAGGAGCAGAATTGTTGCTCAATAAAAGAGCAGTGATACTATGATTTTGCAATGAAGTTGTTGAAGCCATTATGCAGTAAATGGAGGGCTTGAATGTTGAGTTGTTATGAGGATTTGGGAAATATTAAGATTTTTACAAGATAGACATATCAATTGTTAAATGTATGTTATAAGAAAAATTGACGAATGTCAAACTATCACAAGGAAATCACACATAGAAAATGTATGAAAAAATCAAAAATATGAGTTTTTGTCCATTAGAACTCTTAAACTTGCATCATAATTGATTTTGTAAATGGATATGGGAATATGCATGAAACATGATTCATGATAATTAAAATGAGAATAAGTGTAGGGGAGTATCTTTATGAAAGTGATACCTCATTAAATTAGATCTTTGATCCTTAGTTAAGTTCTTAAACATGAACTAGTTTATATGAACTTGATCAAGGCTTTAAATTTATGATACAACTTTAGTATATTGATAATTTCTTATATTTGACTTATGATAAAATTTAATGCTTTATGCCATATAACATTTGCACAATATAATTAAGAAATTGATGAGAAAGAGAATGACATAAAAGGGATATATATGTTAAATGGAATTTATATACTGAATGATGAAACCTAGACATTGCTTCTATACACTTCTCATGAATTTTTGATAACTTTTATGCTTAGCATGAAAAGATGTAAGCTTTTCTATACAAATGTAGTACATTTAAGATAAGAATATGCGTAACCAAATGATACCTAAGTATGTTAACATTTATGTGCATTCCTAAAATCTATAATATGTCTTGTCATTCCTAGAGATAAGGTATTTGAATGATAAATGAGGCTACCATGATAGGAATATACAATATTGTCAAGGATAATGCTTGGACAAGGTATGCTTCATGTCTTTTCTTTTTATTGAATGCTTTTACAGGATTAACATGAAAATATATTAATAGGTATAGAATTATAATAAATAATGTATACAACACATGTGATGATAAGTGTTAAAAAGGATAAATGTATGAATTAATGACATTCATAATTGATAAGGTAAAATGTATAGCATATGTAATGATTATATGTTCAATTTCTATGATCATCCAAATAGAATAGAGAACGGTGTGCATGAATGTTATCATGAACATTCATGTTTACATGTCACAGATAAAGATATAGAGAATATAAATGAAGAAAGTATATTATAAGTATAAATATAGCTATGAGTGTACTTGTATATGTATATATGTATTGATAAGTAGAGGTTTTCATTGCATGACATGAAATTGCATAGAATTATTTAAATGGACTATGATGATAAATATAAGCCTTTGTGGCATAATGAATGTGAATGACATATTTGCTTTAGGTTTATAGAAAATACCACACAATAGTATAACATTGATATGGATATGGCTATGCAAAAATGATTAATATGATCATGACTGTTATAAAACAAATTGATATGCATTACATGAATATTGTTTAGCATGCCAAATAGTGGACTTTAACATATCTTCCATGAATTGTAACTTTGGCTTCCAATGACATTATGCACCTTATGAGAAGTATAGGTACCACATGTGCCTTTGGAGTTAGTGAAAAGTCAGCGATTCAATAGAATCATTGCACCTATGCTTTTTGTGCTAGTGAAAAGTAGCAGATCAAAAGAAATCCGTGTCCCTTATCCAAGCATAGAAAGAGGTCTTAATAAGAAATGAGCCAATTTATGATCATTGACAATAAAGTAATATAATCCTATAATCTAATTTAATTTTAATGAATATGGACATTTGCATAGAAGAATGAAACATATGTAAAAAGCATATAGACAATAAGATCACAGAATCTTAATTGTATACCACAATTCATGTGTATGGTTATAATAACTGAAATGCCAAGTAACATGATTTATGCTATTGTTATGAGTTGGGATAATGGAAATGCTATGAAAAATAAAGACTTACAGGCATTTATAATAAGAATCTAATACCTATGAATGATTAATGCAATGCATGATATGACTAGATACTAAGATGTAAGCATATAGACCATCTTTATGAGTTATGTATGAAGGGCTTTTACAGGTATATTTAATGTAAGACTTATATCATTGTATAGTGATACATAACTTGTATATTTAAAAATTTATAAGAGTTCTTCAGCTTATTACACACACAAACATATACATATATACATACATATATACATATATATATATATATATGTATATATGTATGTGTGTATGTATGTATGTATATGTATATGTATATGTATGTGTTTGTTTGCATACATGTAATAAGTGCAAATTCATGTGTTAAGGTGGTTGATTGAAGTTGGTGATTGGTTGGATATGATGATTTGATATGATATATAAGTGTTTTTCTCTATAGGAAAATTTTTGGGTAGTGCCTTGAAAAGTCATTTTGCTATCGAATTTTCAGTACGATGATCCACTGATGATCATGTTTTAAAAAGAAATGGTGTATCTTAACTTGGAGTACAAATGTTTTTATTTGTAAATAAAAGGAAGAATTTTCTAGCTCGCTTTGATGTTATGTTTTAATAACATATTTGAAGGCTCTATTTTGCTTTTCATGTACTTGGAGGTTTATCTTTGTATATCTTGTTATACATCCTTTATAGGAGTTGTAAAATCTCTTATTAGGCTTCCTCGAATTCTTAGATAAGGCTATTACAAATAGATTTTGATATGCATCTGCTACAGGATTTATCATGTATGCTATGTTGTATACAAGACTTGTTGTGTTTTATGCTCTAAGTGTCACAAGTAAATTCCAATCCAGTTATGCAGAGGAACATTAGGTAGCTCTATGGACATTCTTAAGTACTTGAGAAGAACCAAAGGCAGGTTCTTAGTACATAAAGATAAAGATTTACTAGTAAGTGGGTATACAAATGCTAACTTTTAGTCTAACAAAGACAATTTTAAATCTCAGTCAAGTTATGTGTTCATCATGAGAGGAGAAGTAGTTAGTTGGTAGAGTTTTAAAAAAGATACAACTGTAGACTTCGCTACTAAAGCTACCTACTTTACAGCTTCTAAAATAGTAAAGGAAGTAATTTAGATTAAAAAGTTTATCATTGAACTAGGTGTCATCCCAAGCATTGTTAATCTAATACCTATGTATTGTGACAACAATAGAGACATAGCATAAGCAAAGGAACCACAATCTCATCAAAGATCCAAGCATGTTCTCAAAGCTAACATTTAATTTGAGAGATAATTAGTAGAAATGATATAAAGTTTAAAAAGATTCCCACTTATTAGAATGTTACTAATTTTCTCACTAAGGCACTATCCAATAAAAAGTTCAATTGCCATGTAAGTTCTATAGGAAATAAATAGATTGGTGATTGGCTCTAGTGTAAGTGAGATATTGTTAATAGAATGCCTTAGAGCACTCATGTTGTAGGGACACTTTTGTACATACAATCTTTTATGAATAAAGGCATTCATCATTTATTACAAGTGCTTATGTTAATTTATTTGTCTTAATAAAAGTCCTAAACTACATAACAAAGTCTTTAGTATAAATGTCACAATGTAGAGGAAATTATAAAAAGTTTATGATGTGAGATTTTTATGGTATTCAAATTTCTATACTTAAATCATCTCTAGTCATAGTGTTAAGGAGAAAGGATATTGTTAATATGAATAGACTAGCACATGTTTTATTTCTTAACTAGGTCAAGTAGTAGTTTCTCATAAGCTATAAGTATGGTGATACATAGGGTTAACATGTGAATGCTTGTTTAAGAAATAGTGTATTGGAGACCTTGACATGAGATCTTCACATATAGATATAATCTATGTCAGTGAGTGCATCTCATTATATCAATGGTGCAAGTATCCTTAAACTTGAGATCACTAAGGTATCTTAGGTATCAAGTGTTATATTTTGACTCCATTGTTTATGCCTCACCATGGGGTGTTCTTAGTTAGGAGATTGGGTATAACATGAGCTATCTAAAGGTATTTATTGATCAATAAAGGATTTATCACCCTAGATTATTGTGGGATTTATGTCACTTCTTGTATGATCCGTTATTCAGGAATCTCTAGCTAAAGTAAGATGTTTCATTAATGTGATTCATGAAAGGCATTTTAGGAATAAAGATTCTAAGTACAAGATTTAATACATTTAGAGATTAATTAAACAAACTTAGTTAAGCTTGGGTTGACACAGAGTCCATACCTAAAAACTAGATGAGATAAAGTATAATGAAAATAGTTAATTGCACGATAACTACATATAGAAGGGCTATGGTCAAACCACTGGCCTTTTGACACTTGGCTAGTCATGATGTATAGCTAAATGCCGGTCTTAACTTGTACGAAAATGATATTATGGATTGAGAATCAATAATGACTCAAATAAATTGAAATCACAGAATCCTAATTCAAGTAGGATTTTGTTCTCAGTTTGTACTACCAACATACTTCAGAAGTCCAAAATGTGACACAAATATAGAAAGAGATTTAAGATTATATTTGGTAGAAATATAATTAAATGTCATGAGATGTCATTAAATAAAGAGGAAAAAAATGGGCTATAAAATGCACATAAAAGTTCTACTAGATGGACTATGCACATGAAGTTATTATGTTAGGCTAATAAACTATGTTTAATTATTAAAAGGCTCAATTTTTAGATAGCTTTTAATCAATTATATAGGGAATTTAGACTTGACCCAAAAGTTAAAATAAACAAACCTTAGCCTATTTAAATGGGGTAGCCAATATTTACAAAGAGCCTCTGACAGTAAAATTTTTGCCAACCCCCTCTCTTCCTCTTTATACAATTTTCTTTACTAGCCTTTAAGAAAATATCAGCCATTCATTCCTTCTTCTAGCATGGATACATTTAGAGGTAATCTGAGTTAGATTACTATGGTTCGCTAAAACTCGATAAGAAGGAAATGCATATAGGAGAAATCTTTAATTTCGGTAAACTCTAGTCACTTTTCTTTTCAAATAAATTTGACATATAATTTAATCCCATTTGTGGTTTTGAGATATTTACTCCACTATTGTAAATATGATTTACATGAATCTCAAAACAAGCAATGCCTATACTAATGTAATGTGTGAATTATGCATTGTTATGCTGACTTAGCATGATGCATAATGGGTGTGTAATATACATATGATAAAATAATAGTACACATGTGTGCATGATCAAGGTATGGATAAACTTATTACAGTCTTTATAATGGATGCTTAAACCTAGATAGGATGATATGAGATGTTACTATACATGGACTAGTAGTGTGCATGTACATACATAGAAGACAATATGTAATACATGATAAGCATGTACTAAAATGCATTTATGCATGTATAACCTTTGAAAATAATAAGAGCTAGTATGATACATGTCAATGTATGATGCATTTATGTCAAAAATGCCTTGTATACTTGATTAATGCATGGGTGAACCTATAATGATCTATATAATGTTTGACACATGTTGATACATGCATGCACAGCATTCCCAATATACTATATGATATGCATGGAAGTTAATAGAGCCTACAATGTTCACTACATGTGTTTATGTGTGTATACAATGTAGCTATACATGAATGAGAATAATAAATGCTTACAATTCTTACATGATATGAGTTTACTATATGATGTAGGTGTACACGAAAATAGGAAAATAAATATTATTGAATAAAAAGCCAAACACATGCAAGAACCTTCCAACCTTATAACTTCTAACTTATGAGGTCTATGCTATATTTCCTAAGTAGGCTTACCCATGAGACATCAGGGGTTCCAACAGGCTTGAATAAGGAAC
Source organism: Hura crepitans (assembly GCA_948208565.1). Classification (NCBI taxonomy): domain Eukaryota; kingdom Viridiplantae; phylum Streptophyta; class Magnoliopsida; order Malpighiales; family Euphorbiaceae; genus Hura; species Hura crepitans. The sequence continues at coordinate 4,453 of CANXYI011396565.1, read as the reverse complement.
AATGGAAAAGCCAAACATTATGACACTCGTATTTAAAGTGTAAGCTAGAGTTTGGTATATACTTGTTGGGGTATGTTCAGTCAAAGCAAAATATGGTGTTTAGCCCATCCCAGTTATGAAAAGGCCCAATGGTTGAATAACACTTTGGCATGATTAAACATACTTCATAAATGTAGGCCATATATAGCACACAATGTGTAACACCTTTATACCCAATCAATATATTAGTTCAAGTATATAATGCCACATTACCAATTTAATTACTATTTCCTTGTCATGTCATCTTTAAATTTTGCCCAGATACTTTAATGTAATTATACTTTTATAATTCATATAGTGTCTCAAGCGTAATCATTTTATATTCCACACACTCATGATATTATTTAGCTTACATATACATCAGCATATTAAATAAATTTTCATAATATTTAATTATATTTGATACAACATTCTTATACAAAATTTCTATTCATGTACAAATATTGTGAACATGATATTTACATACATACACTTTATATAAAATATACACATTGAACATATAAAGATGCTTTAACATATAAGGATGCTCATGGTGGACTCTTCTTACCTATACATGAACTCCTATCATTGTTGGGACTTGATCCACTACTTCACCCAGCTCGAGCTATAATTGACGCATTAGCAAAAAGCCAATATGCTAAGCAAAATGCTCAATGGTGTATTATAAACTATGAATTATGCTAATATATTCTTTATAAATAATTTTGATAACTCTATTAGAATGTCACATCTAACTCTTAAATACAACTTCTAACTTATACATATGAGTAGTGTTATGTCTTGTAATGAATCTTGTTTATTACTTATATCTTCTATTTATCTACTCTTATCTATTACTTATATGTTGTATTCATCTATTTTTGCTTCTATCCTATTCATGTTTCCTATATCTTTTTGCATATTCATCTAAACATCTCATTAGTCCTTTCATATAAAAATAGTAGTACTTCTATCTTGTACAATTACAAGTAGTTATGTATACAATCTACCCTTTTGTTTTACATTCAATTATCTATTTTCTTCTATTGGTTCCCATGCATCTATTTTGTATTAATATTTTAAATGTTAATCTTAGACTTGTTTGATATTTCCATATATAAACATTTCTTAATCCTTATATCTTTTACCTATATGTATACTTTGGCAACTTCTTCATATATCATCTTTAAATTAATATCTTTTGACTACTTAGGTTATATAGAAAATTATTTATCCTTCTTCTATGGTGCCTTGATATAAATTCACAACTTCATGTATTTATAATGACATGTAATATTCTTATGTGTCCTCTATTGTAATATCTTACATTTATAATTTTATTCGATAGATTCCTTTATAAATATTCTTATTATGATATTCCATATGAATCTTACTTATGTATGAATCTTACTTGTATTCTTTTCATATGATTATAACATGTATCTCTTTTCCTTATTCATATATTCATCTATGAATAATTGTTAATTAAGTTTACTTACAATAAGCCATTAGGTAACCTTACTATCTATTCTCAGTATAACTTTATTTATTTAAAGATTTTTAAACTATGATTAACATTTAAATTTTGTTTAAATTTAATTTCATTTATTCATTATGTTATCATCTTTATAATACCTTATATCAATGTAACTTGTTCATTTCATAATGGTTTTTATTCTAAGTAATACATTTATTTAAAATTTGGAACATTGCAATTTTTTCTTATATTTATTCTATCGATGTAAATTTTACTTTTAGCCTTTCTTTTAATTAACTTCTATCTTTTCATATTGCCTTCTACCCCTAATAATCATATAATAGTTACCCATACCAAGATAATGGGACATGTAACATGTATGACACCAAAGTGTCTATATAGCAAGTAACATGTAATGCACTATGTGCCTAAAAATCCATGCAACATGTGAGGCACAACATGTCGAAGTATCCATGTAACATGTAAGGACCCCATAACATGTAAGGGATAAACTCTCCCTAAATAGCCATGTAAGCACAGAGGTGCCGATCAAGTATTCCCTGGTTGACTGATTAGCATATCCTAGGCCATAACTATTCAAACTATCAGGGTATATTAACAATTAAATCTATAAGATTTAGTCTTTCTCTCATGTATATATATGCATTTACAATTTGATGTCTTATGTTCACATTTGGTACATTATATTTTTATTATGTCCTTCTATTTATTTATTCTTTTTAAATATTTCTTATAGGTACCTCTAGTCATTTATTAGGTATTACTATTTATAAGTATTATTGCTTTTGTTACAACCTATACTTTAATTTCTATAGCCTTTTCCATTTATGACTTTAGAAATTCTCTATTCATATACTTATCATTTATGAAGCTTTTTATTAATTCACACACTCTTTTTTAAATTTTATAATCTCATCTATTTATTTAATTACATATCATTCTACATAATATTTCTTATACTCTTACAAGGTTCTTTAGACTTTCATTATATTTTTATCAATGTTTCTTCATATATTATTAATTATTTTATTTCTATAGATCCCTCTTTATATCTAATATTCAAATATTCATTTCTATTATTTTGTGACCATATTCATATGTGTAAATTTCTATTTTCTATTGACTTATTTCATATATCATTGCCTTCTCATTTGGTCTTTTACTCTTTTTCATATAGTCTTTTTTTTAATTTATGATGTTGTTCATTCACTTACATATATGTTATTTTCCTTACATCCTATACATTTCCTTTTACTTTCTTTACTTTCTATTTTGCTTCTTTACACATTCCACCCTTTGCATTTAACTGTTAACATTTATCTTCATCACCCCATTTGTTAAAGCCTATTATGACATTTCCCATATGTTCCTATTATCCCTTCAATTTATATATTTTAAATTCTAATTTATAATAATATGTATACATTGTAATTTTATCTTTATAATCAACATTAATATTCACTATATAATTACTTTACTGTATCACTATTAAACAATTTCATTTATTTCTTTGTTCTCCAAATTAATTATCCATCAAGTTACATTATTTTTCCTTTAAATGTCTTATTCTCTAAATCTTTTTATCATATACATATGGATACATATCTCTCTTTTTTTCTCGTTTAACTATTCTTTTATTTAAATGGCACTATTATTTCTTATATGTCTTATGGCACTATTATTTCTTTTATGTCTTTTATGTCATTTTAATTCCTTACATTTTTATTTTCTCTTTTATGCTTTTGTGATTTTTAATTTACTTTCCTATTATTTAGCTAATTAGGTAATTAAACTTACATATACTTGATCAAAATCACTTTCATCTCAATATTTAAATTTTGGCCATAAGGAGATTTTTTTTAAATTCATAAATTTTCAACTTTATACTCATACTATACATTAAATGTTTATTTTAGCATCTAATACTCTAGATAATTCAATTCATATTAATTATTCAATCTTTAACTAAATTTTGGATGTTCTTAAAAATTCATGTAAAATTTTTTCCATTTTCCTTACTTACTATTAATTAACATTTATTCATAAATTTATGGTTGTTTAAATAAATAACACTAGTTATATATCAATATACTTTAATTTTTGCTATGTCAATATTTCAGCCTATGAAGGACCATTAAATTTAACGTTTATTTTTATGGTTTAAGCTTTATTTTTGTGGTTTTCTAACTTCAAAACACCTTAATTTAGGTCAAATTACAATTCATATCCATCAATTTCATTTACTCAATAATAACATGGAAAATCATATTTTATACATCACATAAGCAAATTTAAACCATAATTAGAATAACATACCTCTTAAGTGCTTTAATCTATAAAAACTCTTCTATTTTCTCTTTAATTCTATCACTCTATCACCATTTTTTCAAATTCTTTCAACTCTATAACCAATTCTTCACCTAAAAATTACATAAAAATATCATTAACATATGCTTTTAACATAATTCTTCAAACAAATAACTATAATCCTCAAATAACCTCTAATAATCCCTTAATTAAAGATCAACTCACATATTTGAATGTCCTTAATCCTCATCTTTTATCTCCTTTCTTCCTTTAAACTCATCCTTTTCTATAATCTTTAATAAGCTAATGAATTATTTTTGATATAGACTTTCATTTGGTATATCATTTTGAGGTGTAATGGGAGATTAGGTAAAGAATTTTAGAAGGTAATAGGGAGGAGAATTTCAGCCTATTCAAAGGGGAAGAAAGAGAGATTTTGGCTGAATTCCTCTAATTATTTTACATTAAACCCATAGTTATACATAGATTTCAAGGGCAAACAATACACATGTATGTTAAAATTTGATCCAAGTGTCCCCATTTTCTTTTTTATATTTATTTTATTTTATTTATTTTGGGTGGCAAAGATCTCATTTACTATTATTTGATCCAATGGCTAAGATTGCATCC
>CANXYI011396486.1:0-13748 GCA_948208565.1 Hura crepitans | reverse complement strand
TTACGTTGATGTTTTCTGAGCTAAAGGCTCTATGTGTATTTTCTTGATTGTGGCTCGAGGCCTGTGCTATGGTTTGATAGTATAGTGATGTTAAGTTGATATCTAGTGGACTAGAAAGGTCTAAAAGATGTGTGAATTTATTATAAAAGTGTTTTATAGGTTGAGAATTTTGGGATAGTGACTCAGGGCAGCTATTATGCTACCGAATTTTAGGAAAATTTTGACTAATATAAAATTTCCTTATATTGACTTGAACATGATGGTATGAACCTAAATGGACTATAGGAATAGACAAAATTGAATTTGGAGTCATATAGAATTATATAACATATAATAGGTAAAGGTTAAATGAATGACCATGGGAGAAGTTAAGGATAGGTGACCTAGTGGGAAGTGCACCGTTTGTTGGGTTTCTTTTGGAATCCAGTAGAGGGTGTTACATTTTATGGCATCAGAGCATAGGTTAATGTTTATAGGTAAAGTACATGAGTGTAATGGCCTAAGTTTCAAATTCCTTTAAACTATTATGGTGCACAAGGCTAATAGGTAAGTACTTTTGCAATAAAGATATGACTGATTATTTACTTAAAGGAGGGGCCAAGGAATCGGCTAGTTTTGCAACCATATTTGTATGGGGTAAGCAAGGTAGTAGTACCTGACCCTAATAATGCTACATAGCAACCATAGCCACAGGTGCCTGGCTAACAGTGGGTAAGAGTAGCCCTTCTATTCTAGTATAGTAGGAAGTTGTCTTGCTCAAACATAATACCACTATTGCTAATCTACCTTTACCATTAACACATTTATAAAAGAAGTCTTTGGAAAGGCTAGAAATAAAATTAGGAGCTGTTGGCTACCTAAGGAGGAAAGATGTGGATGCTGCTAGAATTTAGTACTAGCTAGGTAGGACATTCAAAATCTTGAGACAATTGAATTTTACAAAAGATGAGAAAATGTAAAAGATTTTGATGGGGTTGAATGTATAAATTGAGAATACAGACAGTGAACCCTAGAGAGAGAAAGATTTTATAGTGCTGGTAGTAGCTGTATATGGCATGGAAGAGCTAATGCAAGAAAATAGATGGACAGTCTTTGTCTCAGCTAAGGCCTTCACCTTAGTTAGGGTATTGGAGGCAGAGGCAAGCATAGTATTATAGGTTGGCCTAAGTTTTCACAAGTAAATCTTGATTACTTTCGTGAACCAATAATGTTTCTAGCATTGTAAGTGATAGAAATAAGCCCCCGACATGTGATACCTACTAAATGAGGTATTAGAGGTGGTGTGGATTGGTTAGAGGGGGAAAATGTCCTTTAATGATGCACTAATATCGATTTTCTGTTAAGTTATTCGATCTATTAATCAATGAGTTGATGTGACACTAAAAATAGATTGGTTGACTAAATATCAAGCCATAATTGGCTATAAACATAAAAAAAATTAATACTTTAGACTATAGAGGGATAGTCAATGATAGTGGATGGAGAGAGGAATTTTCTAAATAATCTTATCTCTACTGTTATAGCATAAAAACTTCTCCAGAAGGGCTATAAGGTATACTTGGCCTATGCTATTAACATGAATGTTTCCAACTCTAATTTGGCATACATTCCAATTGGTTTAAAATTTCTTATGTATTTCTTGACGAGTTGTTAGGGGTACCACCTTAGGGAAGACTTGACTTGGAAATTGAGGTATATCCTAGTATAGCTCCAATATTTACTGCTCCTTATCAAATGACACCTACTGAATTAAAAGAACTAGAAATATAGCTGTAAGACATGTTAGATAAGGGTTTTTATTAGACCCAGTATATCTATATGGGGAGCACCTATGCTATTTGTAAAGGAGAAAGATGAGTCGCTTAGATTAGGTATTGATTATAGGTAGCTGAATAGGATAACTATGAAGAATAAGTATACATTACCCATGATAGATGATCTCTTAGTTTAGTTGAGAGGTACAGGTGTATTTTTTAAGATTTGGATACTATTAGCTGAGAATTAAGGATGCTGAGATTCCTAAAACTACCTTAGAACTTGATATGAGCACTATGAGTTCTTAGTGTTGCCATTTGGGCTCACCAATATGCTAGTAGCATTTATGGATCTCATGAACAGAGTTTTTAGCCTTATCTAGATTAGTATGTGGCAGTATTCATAGATGATATTTTAATGTATTCTAAAAACTAGGGCGAGCTTGAACAACATCTCAGGGTTGTGTTATAAACCTTGTGAGAGAAATAGTTGTATACCAAGCTCAGTAAATGTGAGTTTTGGTCGAGTGAAGTTGCTTTTTTAGGCCACATAGTTTTAGCAAAGGGAATCATCGTTGATCTTAGTAAGGTAAAGGCAGTGCTAGAATGGGAACCACCTAGGAATGTAACTGAAGTGAGAAGTTTTCTATGATTAGCTAGGAATTACCAAAGATTTGTAAAAGGATTCTCTATTATTGCCACTCTTTTGACCAAACTTATTAGAAAGAATGTAAGGTTTGAGTGGGACGATAAGTGTCAAGCCAGTTTTGAGCAATTGAAAAAGATGTTAATCAAAGCTCCTATCCTAATTCAACCTAAACAGGGTAAAGATTTTACAGTATATATTGATGCTTCACTAAATGGCTTGAGATGTGTATTAATGTAGGATGGGAAGGTAAAAGCTTATGCTTCAAGATAGTTGAAGCCACATGAGAGGAATTATCATACTCATGACTTGGAGCTAGCTGCTATTGTGTTTACTTTGAAAATATGGAGGCACTATCTGTATAGGGAGAAATGTTACATATATAGAAATCATAAAAGCTTGAAATACCTCCTTACTCAGAAAGAACTAAAATTAAGATAGAGAAGGTGGTTAAAACTAATCAAGGATTATGACTGCCTGATTGATTACCACCTAGGGAAAGCCAATATGGTGGCAGATGCTTTGAGCAGGAAATTTATGATGGCTTTGAAAGCTATGAATGCCAAGTTGCAATACACTTTAGAAGATGCTGTGTTGGCCAAGTTATAGGTGAAGCCAGACAACAGCTTAAAAAAATTAGATGAAAGATGAATAGCTGGTTCAGATGGCAAGTAAAGCTAAAGAGAGGAAGGTTATAGGCTTTAAGTTGACAGAAGACAAGTATCTATATTACCAGAATAGGTTGTGTGTACCTAGTATAGATGACCTGAGGTTATAAATACTAAAAGAGGCATATGAAGCTCCTTATTCCATGAATCCTAGTAGCACACAAATATATTTGGACCTAAAATCTCATTATTAGTGGCTTGGTATGAGAAGAGATGTGGCAGAGTATGTTGCAAAGTGTCTAATGTGCCAACAAGTGAAAGCTAAGCATTAGGTTCCTTCTGGATTGCTGCATCCTATAGCAATACTTGACTGAAAATGGGAAAAGGTGATCATGGATGTTATGATGGGTTTACCTTTGACTAGAGGTAAATGTGATGCTGCATTGGTAATTATTGATAGACTGACAAAGACAGCTCACTTCACCCCAGTGAGAATGAATTATTCCATAAAGAGGCTAGCTAGACAATATGTGGATGAAATTGTCAGGTTACACAGTGTGCTAATGACTATTATTTTTGATAGGGATCTTTACTTCACTTCTAGATTTTGGATGAAGCTATAGGGAGCTTTAGGAACTAGATTGGCTTATAGCACAACTTTCCATCCTCAGACTAACGGACAGTCAGAGAGGGTGATACAAATACCTAAAAATATGTTGTGAGGATATGCTATTGAGCTTAAGGGTAACTAGAATCAGTACTTGTCTTTAGTAGAGTTTACCTATAATAATAGTTACCAATTTAGTTTAGGGATGGCCTTATATGAAGCATTATATGGTAGATGATGCAAAACTCCCTTATGCTAGAGAAAGTAAGATTTCTAGTTTGGATTTAATAAGAGATTTTGAGGAAACAGTTAAGATAATTAGGGAAAGGCTGAAAGTAGCTTTGGATAGATAGAAATAATATGCCAACTTGAATTGTAGAGATATTGAGTATGCTGTAGGGGAGAAAGTATTCTTGAAAGTTTCTTTATGGAGAAAGGTTCTGAGGTTCAAGAAAAAGGGGAAATTGAGTCCCAAATTTATTAGACCCTATAAGATTACAAAAAGGGTCAAACCTCTAGCATACAAACTAGTATTACCACCTAAGTTACAATAGATACATGATGTTTTCCATGTTTTTATGCTCAAAAGATACAGATTAGATCCATCACAAGGTATTCTAATGGCAGATATTGAAGTACAGTCAGATTTAAGTTATAAAGATGAACTAATTCAGATTTTGGCTCATGAAATGAAGCAGTTGTGAAATAAGTCTATACCATTAGTTAAGGTGTTATGGAGACACCATAATATAGAAAAAGCTACTTAGGAACCAGAAGAGTAGATGAGAGCCTAATATCCTCACTTATTTGCTCTAGGTAATTTTGAGGATGAAATTTTCTTAAGAGGGGAAGAACTGTAATGCCCATGTTATGAGGCTTTGTGACCAGTGCCACTAGGTCCTAAAAGTGTGCTTAGGGACTTTAAAATGATGAAAAAGGCAAATTTTAAAAATTTAGCAAAACTAGTAATTCATTTCAGACTGTAAACTACCCCTCTATGTAATAAAAATTTTACAGGCTAAAAATGACCTAGGATATACCCGGACGCACTTGAAAATATTAGACTTTAGAGCTTAAAAATTCTATTGAGTCTAATGTGAAAGAATTTTTGAATTCTGAGGTCGTTAGTAAATTCTCATAATTTTTTAAGTTGGCATACAAATTAAGGCAATTGGGAAACTATTCTATCGATGGAATTTGGCCATAAAATTTACGAGCATGTAAAGGGGATTAAAATGTGAATTTTAAAATAAATGGTGTAATTATTTGAGGTCTGTGTGAATTTTACTGAATTTTTTTAAATTTGAAAAAAATTGAGCCATTTTGAGATGGTTTGCTTGGCTGTGGGACCCATCCACTAGGAAATTTGTGCTAAGGCTTATGCCAAATTGCAAAAGTGTGTGACAAGTGGATTTTTCTACTAAATAAAAGAAGGAATTTCTCCTCCCTCATCCTACTAGAACTGATGCCACAGCCAACTTAGAGAGTGAGTTTCATCTCCATCGTTCAGTCAATTCTACCAATTCTTGATTCCTAAATTTATTTTCGGATGTTAAGGATCTAGGGGAAGAAGAAGCATAGAGAAATGATCTTCCATCAATTAATTAAAATTCATGGAAATTTTTTGGATAGAACTAGTCTAGCAGGGTGCCAAAGGTGGGTTTCTTGCCTGTTCTTTGAGTTTTCTTGGAATTTCTTTAATGGAAATGATGCCTTGTAGTGCCTAACACCTAATGTTATATGTATGGATTGTGTTTGAGAGGAATTGAAGCAAAAAATGCTTAAAGGAAGGGAGAAGGAACTTCTATGGATAGGCTTGCATAGAGGTTTTGGCAAGTTTGAAGTAGTGTTCTAGAGAGGTAAGTGAATTCCAGTATTTTCTTCATGCCATTTGATCTTTAAGGGGGTTTGAAATAGGTTTTAAAGGTGTGCAATCTAGTGGCATGTATTGATACTTTAAGGTTTTAATGAAATCCTATAGATGTAATAAGAAATGGGACATATAAATAGGTAGGATTTGAGGAGAATTGGCTTGGCATGTGTGTGTATATTGGCTAGCCGAGAGTTTTGCATGGGTAGAGGCTTATTTAGTTGCTGAATTTTGTAATGGAAATTGAGAATTAGTGCCTATGGCATGTGATTATTTGTTATGCATGTGTAAATTGTTGTTTTAGCATGTGGTTTAGATGCATGCTATGTGAAAAAATAGTGTGGCATGAGATAAGTTAATTTACTGCATGGTCATGGTGATTTTTTAAATTGGCTGAGACATATATCATGATTAAACTATTTAAATTGACAGAACAATATACTTAGGAATGTATAAATGTGTTGAGAGCATGTGCAAAGAATGGAAGTACTCATGAATTGATGGGAAAATGCATGTTGGCATGAGGTGAGTGAGTGGTCGAGAGCTTATCTCATGTTTGTGTATGTGTGTGGCTTGATGTAGTGGTCCTAATTAGTCTTTGAGGTTGACAATATATGTACATTACGCCTATGATGGTTGAAATAGTGATATGGCATGTAATAAGCTTGAATAATGTATGGAGACATGGAAGTCTAGTTATGGTCGAGACATACAAATGGCTTATGCTACCTTAAATGGCATGAAAATTTAAAGGTATATGTGTAAATGTAGTTAGGTCATGGATAAATGAGTGATTGTGTGATAAATGCCATGAAAATTCTTGAGTAGGGCTAATGGCTAGTTGTACACAAGATATAGCTAAAGGATAATGCCATGAAAAGGATGATAACAGGTGTACAATTTTATGTGTTATAAAGCATGATCTTAAGAGCATGACTAGCTTAGTTACTTTAGCTTCAAATAAAGTAATATGTATACCTTAAAATGCCATGTAATGTAATCAAGAAATGGATTGAATAATCAACTTAACTTGGCTTGAAAAAAAGTTAAGAAAAGTGGCTTGTAATTGCCTATAAGGGCTATGGCTTGCAAATGAAAAATATAGCCATATTGTGTGCCTTTGAGGACTATGACTTGTAATTGAATGTAATGGCATTTAGAGCCATATTTTGGCATTGTAAATGGCCTATGATTGGTTAGCTTAGGGCCTATAAACATGATAAGGATAATGTTTAAAACTGCATAGAAAATGATTGAGAAATGAACCTAAAAAGCTTAGTGAAAACTTGCCACAACAGCCTATAACTGTCCTAAAATAGCCACTACATGAACCAATAATACCATTGGATAGTAAATGGCATATAATTAAGAAATACTTATGAAATAAAGTCTAGCATAATATACTATAATTCATGGCAATTACACCCTTGGAATCATTTTTTGAGAATTTACCCGATACAACCTATTTGTGGCCATACCAGACCCGGCTAAATTTCAACGGTGCCATAAAAATTAGAACTATCTACTTTTGACTTAATAATATTATAAAAAGTTAATCAGTAAATAAATGGACACAAAAAAAGGTTAGATGGCCCATTAGATAGACACCCACTGAATGGGTTAACTAGTTAACTTTGGGATTTTTAGCAGCTGCAACATTGTCTATGTTTTAGATAGGGCCGATACATTGACATAGGTCTCCATTAGGGCCACTATACTAGTCTATTGGATAGACAACTTTCTACCTTTGTCGCATGGTGCCAATATTAACTTTTGTTGGTACAACAACATTTGTCCTAAAGGACCACTATACTAGTTTGTTGGATAGACTAATCTATTAGGCAAACCCTACCTTATTATCTACACCTTCGGTGTTACAGCTTAATTAGGCTAGTGCAGTGATCAGGGTCCAGAATGTGGACCACTAAACTAGTTATTTCCCTCTAGATCCAATGCTTGTCAGTGTTGTCTTTCTCGATGGGATAGCTAAATTAAATTAAATCAGAATAATATAACTTACCAGGGACATTGAAATATCATATAAAGGCACTTATGTAATTTTACATGGACAATGTTTATTGGCTTAATTATTAAAGATTATGCATGCAATTGGTAATAATGACCTTGAAAGTATAATTTATAGGAGCTAAAATGATTAAATGGTTAATTTATAGATAAAAACACCCTAGGGGTAAAATGGTAATTTTGTATATTGGCAATCTAGGTTGTACCTATATATCAGAACAAAATAAAAATAGGATTAATTATGCATGATTAGACTGTAGGGCATCTTTTATATGCTTGAGTTCATCACTGAGTACATTATATACTCACTGTACCTGTTTCAATGCGCAGGTAACCAGAATAAGGATGTAGCCTCGTAAAGTGTGCAACAAAGTTTAGAGGTCATTCCTGAGAGGTTAGTAATGTATATTTGCATTGTTTTGCACTCTATGTACTTAGATAGGAAATGGGTGTGATGTATATAAAGGATACATGATGTAATTGTCTAAATATAGGCTATGTTGTAATTAATTAGTTATTAATCCTTGCATGAATGTATGGCTTATATTGATGTTTTGTGAGCTTGAGGCTCTATTTGTATTTTCTTAATTATGGCCTGAGGCTTGTGTTGCTATTTGATAGTATGGTAATGTTAGGTTGATATCTAGTGGACCAAAAGTGTCCAAGAGATGTGAGAATTTGTTATAAAAGTGTTATATAGGTTGGGAATTTTAAGATAGTGACCCATGCATCTGTTATGCTACTAGATTTTAGGAAAATTGTCTGACATAAAATTTCCCTGAATTGACCTGAATGTGATGATATGAACCTAAATGGACAATAAGAATAGACAGAACTGAATTTGGAGTTAGATAGAATTATGTAGCACAGAATATGTAAAGGTTAAACAATTAACTGTGGGAGAAATTAAGGATGGGTGACCTAGTGGGAAGTGCACCACTTATTGGGTTTCTTCAAAAATCTTAGGGGTGTTATAGGGTTGCTAACCATCATGTTAAGACCAAGATCATCTAACTCTAAACCCTATTTAATAACCCGTGCTATGCAGATATATGAGTGTGTAAACCTTGTGTCTATTAGTGCTAAAGCAAGTAAATCAAAGATATGGAAAGTACCCACTATAACATCAGTGGCATTTTCCCTTTCTCTAGCTTGGATGGTGTACTACCTAGTTGGCGCTCTACTTTCTAACTTATCCTTTTGAATAGCTTTATCCCGATGTCTTTCTTTTATGATGTCTCTAAAGGCCTAATAAAATAATTCCTCTACAAATGATCCTTAGAGCCATAACCCAGGCATACACCTAGTGTAACTTTCTAACATACACCTTAATATCTCCTATTGCAAGTCTCGTAAGCTAGTGTAGGAGCACTACCAATAGTGGATCTAAGAGCACCTGAAGCCTGAGTTTGTGCTCTAGAACTCTATCTTGACCTCTGTGATCGGTTAGACTTCTTACCCTAGTGATGCTTTGGACTGACCACTCTTATGTTTCTTATCAGTTGTGTACCCAAAATTACCTTGCCCGTGTCTATAAGACCTCTTTTTAAAGCTATCCCACTTCTGTCTCAAATCATGCAACATCTATGTGGTATGACAAGTTGCTATCAAGGCTGAAAAGTCCTTGATATGTATTAAAGCAACATGTTGCATGCTATCTAAGTTTAACCCCTTCTCAAACTTCTTATAGTAGTTTTCTTCTATTGCTACCACTACTTTAGCATATCTACTTAAGTGAACAAATTCCTTATCATGCTTAAATATTATTCTGTGCCTCCACTTGAGATCCATGAATTCTTAGTACTTCTGATCTAGGTAGTGCTCAGTGATGTATTTCTTCTTGAATTCTTTGAGGAAGAATTCCCAACTAAGGTCATCAGCTATCTTATTTTCAGTTACTATCTCCCACCACTTCGAATCTTTTTCAAAAAGCATAGATGTAGCATATGCAACATACTCATCTCGTGGGCATCTCAACTATTGCACAATCTAAAGCATCTGATCCAATTAGTACTCACTTTGTTTGACTCATCTAAATCTTCCCCCTCAAAGAATTCAACCCCATTCATTAGTAATCTCTCTATGTATGTTTTTTAGAAAGCCTGCCACTTTTGAGGTATTAGAGGTGGAGCTGTGTGTACCGTAGCAACTATAGCAGCAACAATCATAGCAGCCTTAGCAATTGCTATCGTCAGCTTGACTGACTCTAACTTCATCTTTAGGAAAGCCAGTTGACCCTATTAACCATGTGTAGCATGTCTTGCATCACTGGAGGTCATATACTCTAATTAAGCCCTTCTTTGTGTAACTATCATAGGAGCATGGCTCTCTACTTCTTCTTATTCACTTTGGGTCATACTACGACTTATATCCATTTTTGTAGGTATAAAAACAAATTATGAGCCACGCATGTAACATCATTATGATGTAAATATACTAAAACTTCTATAGTGCTCTTATGTAACCCATAGGTTTAGAGGAAAAGCCTAAACTAGAGCTCTGATACCATTAATTATGATACCTTCTACCCAATCCATACATTGGACATGAATAAAGAGAGCACACACATACCAATATCTAATTCCATTATTCATAAAAACCCAAATAAATTTAAAAATTTTATTAATTAAATGTTTTTTTATTTATGAAGTTGTAAAAACACTAAAACCATTTGGGCAAGTTTTATGCGGCAACTAATGGCATCATTACGTCAAAAATCCGGCAGCATAATAGCTATATCGGGACACTTTCCTAAATAGTAAACATGTTCAAAAGCACTTCTAAAACAACATTTGACTCATCACAACTCCTTATCGGTCCTTCTAACCCTCCAAACTCATTAGAAAACATAGGGCCTTAGGCTCATCTCAAACAACATTCTCATATGCAACATTAAGAGTTATCACACAATCCATGTGAGAAAGAAAAATTAAGGTTTTTAAAACACTACAATTTTAGTTACAAAAACTAACTCAAATTGCAAATTAGGCCCAATCCCTCTGGTATCACAAGAGCACACTATCACTATTTACATTGACATCATTATACTATTGCAAAGTAATCAAAATACGCATATAGGGACTACCTTCAAAAATTCTCATGTGGTGCAAAAGCTTTGGCTCTAATTTGCTGCCTTGTTACCTATGCATTGCAAACAGGCAATATGCTAAGCTTTTGCTTACTGGTGTAATCACTTTAGCTTGCACACAACCATTTTTGACATGTATTATTTCATTCTTGAAATATATGAGATATCTAAATGTATGTAAATGTATATAGTAATATGAATTGCTATAAAAATGTCTTTACAAGCATTCTTATAACTAATCATGCACCTAAATCACATCCGCATCAAAATGTCATTATTTCTACATATTGGGCTTATAAATATTAGAATAAAGTTTTGGTCACAACAATTAAGTTCATGGCTATCATGCATAATGGAAATGTGTATTTACCATAAATCATGCATATGGCCTCCATGACACACACACATAGGGGTTAGTATCACATATTTGTCATCATCTTTACCATACATTATTCCTATGTGTTAAATTTAAATACATTAAGCTTACGATACATTAATATGTTTTAATCTTGCTCATAGGCTTTAAGAAGGCATTCTTAGCTTATAAGCACATTCATAACTCATTATATGTACATAACTTCTCACATATATGATTTGAGGTATGTTAACTTATAACCATCATATATTGCCATTTATATGCTAATGGTAATCAATTATCCCTATTTGGTCTATATATTACATCATTTGGCATATTCAAGCACATATTACACCTAATAGCACTATTTATCATTTAACTCATAATCATGTATTTTGAAGCCTTTTTAATTGTTTAACATATGCCTATATCAAAAAGACAACTGAACAAGACTAGATAATGGATAACATGGGCACGAAGCATTCGCACTTATAGGTACACGACATAGGTCTATAGGCACTGACATTCATAGATGGGTAGACATAGGCCCATAGGTAGTCACATCCATAGTTACGTAGAAACATAAGCCCAAAGGCACTCGTGCCTATTGGCATGTAGGTCGATAACCCATGGTTTTCATACTAGAGGGTATACTAGCAACTACTAAAAATCCTAGTTGATCGATTAACTTATCCAAACTAGGTTGTCTAACTATATAGGTATTAGGAAATGTATCATTTCATGTCATTTTAGCCTTTTTTACATTTTATATCCTTTTATTGCTTAAATTAAATCATTGGCCATATTACACCTTTGCGTAACCTATTTTTAAAACTTTTGGCCATCTTATGCCCGTTAAAGCTTATAAACACCCGTAGGACCCATTGCTTAGGTGTAATAGCATCGGTTCACATTAAAGTCTAAATATGTTGCCTAAAGCCAAAATGGAACTTAAATCTTCATATTATTATACCCGTGGGTAATTACATTCTTATTATTGCATTTGGTTCATTTTAAGAATACAAACATGTTTCATTTATCACTTATGAAACACGATATTTACATTTTAGTGAAAATGATATTTTAAGGTCATTTTGTGCCAATGTGACTCAAATCGCACATACCTTCATGACTTAACCAAATTTTGGGTCCTAGACATTTAAAACCACCATTTTTCATTCTTGACCCCTTTTTAGACTCTTTCACAACCCATATGAATGCATACTTTCGTATAACACATAACTACATAACCTCATATATTGTAAATGTGCCATGTTTTCATCATATCTATGTATTCTTAACTAATTAACCACCCAAGTTAAACACATTGCATATACACAATATCCACCAATCATATATTTTTACCAACCATTACATTTATTAGGCATTATAGTAATTAATAGCATTTATTACTATTATGTAACTATATGGACATATTGAAATTCATGCATTTTAACCCAAGTTAATGTGATTACACATACTGAACTTGATCACACAGGACACCCGATACTTGCCTCGGGAGGCTCAGGTCATCATTTCATCTATAAATTCAAAAAGATATCATTTTTAAAAATTTATGTAAAATTCTAAAATCTTTGAAAATTTATTTTAAGCCTAGTTATAAGCTCTATGACATCTTATGAACCCATAAAAAATAACAAATTCAAAAAATAATTAATTGGGAGTCAGGGGGTTGCTATTCACCTTAGGAGGCAATTTGATTTTCCTCTCAAAATACTTCGCTATATTTGGTGTTCTTAGTGTCTATGGACTCATCTCAGGACACTCTTGCATTCGGGACCAATTTTTGAGAGTGGGTATAGTGGATGAGGAAGAAAAATCAAAGGAGAGGGGGATGAGAGGCTCTTAGCTTTTTTTAGAGGAGGAGGAGGGAATTGGTGATGGTGAAGGAAAATGAGGGAAATTAGATTTATTTATAGTTTTCAAAAAATCAATTTTTCCTATCTTTCATAAAAATTTTTATACCCTATAGGATTGTCAAAATTCTTTAATTCTGTCCCCAAAATTTGATAAATTAGGGTTCTAAATCCTCCAAAAATATTGAGCCCAAAAAATGAAAAGAACCCAAAAAATTAATGCATATTATTAACTGAAAATTCAATAAAAATGCTTCTCGATCTCAAAAAATTTTGATTCCAAAGCCAATGGACTATTTAAAATATTTGAGTATCAAGTCCTAACATTTTTAGATTATTTTGAGCAACTTTTAAATTATTTTACAATTTAGCTTAGCCTGCGGCATTATTTATAAGACACTACCATCAAATCTTATTAAGCATTTTTAACCATCCAAATGACTTTGGATTGGCTTCAAACTTTGCCAAAACTTCTCTCATAATTAATTCTTCCCGTTGGTATGCTTAGTGCAGCTTGAGTTTTGGGAAGCACTATTCATCCTGAGAAGTACTATTCATGAGAGTCTGGATTTTTGGGTCGTTACATTTCTTCCCCTCTTAAGATAAATGTCATCCTCGACATACCTAATTGAAAGAGATGTGGATAGTGCTCCCTTATTTGGGCTTCACTTTCCCATGTAGCTTTTTCCATGCTATGATATCACCATAAAACCTCCACTAATGGCACAGTCTGCTTCTATAACTCTTTGACCTCTCTGGCAAGCATACCAATAGGCTCTTCTTCATGTTACAAGTTTAATCATATCTCTACTTCTTTTACTATCAATATATACGAAGGGTCTGATCAATATCTTCTCAACATCGAGACATGAAACATATCATGAATTTACTGTAACTCTAGAGGCAAAGCTAGTATGT
>CANXYI011396384.1:0-15212 GCA_948208565.1 Hura crepitans | reverse complement strand
TTTGCGACCGTAGGCAAAGTTATGGTATTTTGTGTAAACTTCATTATGACATGTTACGAAGAGATATAGTGGATTTAAAGATCAATAAATTAAAGATTTATGGTTTGAATTAATAAATGGCCTATCAGTTAGACACCCATTAGTTGGGTTGACTGGTCAACTAGGGAGTAGCAGCTACTAGGCAGTTTGGTCCTTCTGGGGCCACTGCTGTGTGTTGATTATGGCGGGTACAGTCGTTGAGGTTCTGAGATGAACCCTACACATTAGGGTATTGGGAGGTCTACCTGGGCTGATCCTTACTACCCGTTTGTCTTATTGTAGGTATTAGGAGGTCCCACAGGACTGATCCTTGCTATCCACCTTTGGTGATGCTGATATGAGTTACAGATATTAAGAGGTCTACGGACTGATTCTTGCTATCTGCTAGTCCAGTATTGGGAGGTCTATAGACTGATCCCTACTATCGGATAAGGTAGGTGCAGCTACTTAGGTTCTAAAAGTAGGCCGCTGCACATGATAGTCCTGCTATTCGGTGTTTTAAAGAGTTGTCTATTTATCGTGGGCCTTTAATATAAGAAATGAGACACAGAAATAAAAAAGTATCTTAACATAGAAATATGTAAATTACTAGCGGAATAAAGAATTGGCATATGTAATGGATGTTGCATGATGTATGTATGCATGCTCGGACATAATATGTTTGATTTATTCCACCATTGAGTGTCATACTTAGTACGTCAGTGTTCTAATGCGCAGGCTATAGCTCGAGAGACGATCAACACCAGACAACCCCAGTGTAGTTGTCTTCGAGTCTTTTGGTACTTTTTGTTTTCCTTTTGAGTTTTGTATAGATGCACTCATGTATATAGATAAACTATGGGTTATGGGATGTCTGTACAAATGAAATTGATAAACTGAAATGCATGTACAATTTTGTATGTTAATGAAAATCTATTTTTGCATGTTTGTGTGCTGGTGGGTCTATGACCCTGTAATTTTATGGATTGTGCATATTGTTAAGGATTGTGGTGATCTAGAGGACTAGAGGGTCCAGAAGGGGGAGGTGTTTGAGAAAATGAATTTAAAATTATTTTCTTTGCAAGGTTATTTGGGGTTAGTTACCCAGGCAGCCGTTATACTGTCCAATTTTTTGTAATTATCTGATAATGTCTGTTAAGAGTTTTAATGGACTAAAATAGGCAGTAATAAGGGGATAAATAATTAGAAATGGAATAAGGGCATGTTTGGTCAACATCGGTCAAACTTGGGTAAAAGTTAAACGAAAGGCCCCTGGGGAAGTCCAAGGATAGGTGGCCTCAATGGAACGTGGCACACCTTGCCTATTTCAAGTAGAAATAGGTAGGGGGTGTTATAGTAATGATGTTCTATGAATGCCTAAACATTTGTTAAATGAAGATTTGAGATGGTACAAGTATGATTGATGATAAGGCTAAATGGTGATGTAAGTGTGCCCTTGTGATTTTCAAGTGTTTTAATCATGAGCTAGTTGTATAAACAATGTGACAATTATGTGTAAAGATGTCATTGTATTCTAGTCACATAATGCATAATTACCCCGATTTATGAGGTTTACATAAGATTGTCAAATTAAGGCATGATATATGGACATAATATGTGTGTTATGGTAATTTCATGATGTAGTGTGTTAAGTCATTGATTAAAATGAGTTATTAAATTAAGAGATGTTATGGAATGGCATGGTTATGTATGAGACATGTAAGTGTGCATATGTATGTATTATATTATGTGTAAAGAGGAAGTAATTGGATTTGAGCATGTATGTAATGGCATGAAAGTCATAACATGGCCAAATGACTAAATAATGCGATAAGTGGGTGCCTTGAGCATTCATATGATGAATATATGATATGGCTAGGTTATGTGTAATGTAAGAATGGCACTTAATATGGATTATAATGTAAACTAGGGAGTATTAGGTCTTAATAGTAAGATTTGAAATTGTTAGTGATTATGTGAGTTTAATTCATGCTCTTAAGTCATGTTAAGTTATTTAAATTATACTCAGGATTAGTGGATTTATGGCTAAACCAAAGATAAAAGTTGATGAAATGTATAAGTGTTGCTATGATGTTAATTTTCACCTATATGTTACTGATAGGATTATGAAGAATCATAGACATAATTGATGCCTTTATGAAAGGATTGTAATTTATATATGATGTATAGATGTAAAATGATGAGTATATGTTGAATGCATTAATGCTAGTTGTTAAGTTAATTGGGCCACATTGTATGTGTTAAGGGTATTAAATATTTAAAAATGAATCGATAAGGTATGATGATAAGTGGTAGTTAATAATATCTATAATGGGTAACACATAAAATGAAATTAAGTGAGTGTTAGAGGTATACTCGAATATTATTACATGAAGTAAATTGAAGGGTACTCTATGTATGGGCTATGCATATTAAGAGATGTGTATAATTGATGAGCTTAATAAAAATGAAGTAATTTAATTATATGTAAGGTGTTTGGAAATGGTTATATGAAAATGTGTATGAGATGTAAAAAATTGTAACTAGGAACATAAAAGATTTTGGAACTCAAGTACATGACATGGGATAACTATGTTTATATAGTTAAACAACTAAATGGGGTTAACGTAGATGTATAACCAAATGAGCTAAACATGTGCTAATGATAATGTTTTATATATATTTTAGAGAACATAATAACACCATGAATGATATGATGATTAAATCTTGTTGTATAGCATAAAGATAAGGAAATAGGAACTTATAATTATGAGATGAAATGATGATAGGGAAACATACATATATCATGCGGGTGCAGCTGCTATAAGCTGATAGAGCACCACACATGTATCATATGAGTGCAGCCTCTATAAGTTGATAGAGCACTGCACTTATATCATGCGGATGCAACTGTTGTAAGCCAATAGAGCACTGTACATATATCATACAGGTATAGTTGTCGTAAGTCGATAGAGCATTGCACATATATCGTACAGGTACAACTGCATAGGGCATTGCACATATATCATGTGGGTATAGCCACTGTAAGTTGATAGGGCACTGCAAATATATCATATGGGTGCAACCGTTATAAGCCAATAGAGCACTACACATATATTATGTCAGTATAGCCACCATAAGTCGATAGAGCATTGCACATAAATCATATTAGTGTAGCCATTGTAAGCCAATAGAGCACTGCATATATTATATGCGGGTATAGTATAAGTATATACATATACTATATGCATAGATGTGTAAGTTCAGTTAAGTATTGTGTATTTAATATCATTATTACATTATTGTCTATTGGGACCTTGTCTACTAATCATAGGCAAAGCAAGCGAAATGACATAATTAAGAAAGAAGATATAACATAAGAGTTAATAAAGCAATGAAATCTATGTATGTTATATATGTTGGTATAAGTCAAGGATTAATATAGCTTACATATACACATATTTTCCTTATGTCATAAAGGATAGTCACCTTTTAGTTATTGGTACATGTGTATATAAATGTGAATATACATGTCATAGAAGAATTATAATGGTTATGCCTATGACACTGCTCACCCGACTCGGTAGCTGGATCCAAATGAGAGATGTCATATTATGACACCTCCTACCCGAACAATTGCTAGCTCGAATAAGAGATGACACATTAACAAATTCTACCTAGTTCCACTATTATCTTCATAAAACCTTGCTATGTATGTGTGAATCATGAACATCTTGGGCCCACATATAAACGAACCATGTATTATGCACACTAGCACACAAAACTCAACTGTTTCGCTATCACAGAAATCAAGCAGCATAACAGCTGCATGGTGTCATATCCTAAAATAGAACCTGCAGAAATAACACTTTTACAAAGTCCTAATCTCAAATCAACATTCTAGAACCTTCAAGAAACTCATCACCTATCTTAATCAAAATTCTCATAATTAAGTTGTCACATCAGTCACAATAGTTGCATCATCAGCACATAGACAAGTTCACATGCATCCATATTATCATGATATAACATCTGTTACATAATTTACATGTCCAAGTTAAATTTAAGTGAAATATATGCATGAGACAAAACTAGCACATTCTACCTATTTACATATGAGTGCTGTCTACTGTTATGTACATCACTCTATACATGGCAAAAATACGCCAAAAGGATTGAAGCTAGCTCTACTACATTGCTACTTTGAGGCTGAGCTAAAGTTGCCTATCTACAACGTACATATCAAAAACATGATACGCTAGCATAAAGCTTAGTGGTGTATTTGATAAAACATGTTCACACCCATACACAATCACATTTAACATGCAGTGTCACACAATATGAGTCATGAAATAAGCTAATACATTATCATGCTCTATTGGTTACATAATTAATCAAATTATGTTACTTAATTTCATTTATCACACCTGTGTCTTTACCTACTTGTCACATTATTATTTATTACTCTCAAGTTATGCCATTTACCTTTCTTTAACACATTTGTGCCTCGAATTAATTATTGACTTATTACTCATGATATCACATACTGTCCTTTACCATTTACTAGCCCATATTTGATAGACACCAATCTAAATATTGGATAACGGGATCATAATGTGCAGTGACCCATATTTTGGACCTCTTAACTGCTGCACCAGCATGAGAGTATGCAGTGGACCTACTGGACCTCATAACTACTGCACCATCATGACATATCAAAATAACTATGCAGTGGTCCTATTGAACCTCTTGGCAACTACACTCGCATAAGAATATGTATAGTGGTTCTGTTAGACCTCCTGGTGGCTGCATTAGCACAAGAAATATCATATCATTCTATAACATACATGTGTGTGGTGGCCTTCATGGCTACTGTGCCCACATAAAACATGATACCGAGGTGTCCTAGCAGCTGTTACATCCTTAGTGTACTAGTTAACCTATCTATTAGATTGTCTAACATATATGGGTAATCCATATTTCACTTTAGTTATGTATAAATTATATATCTTACATACATCTTCTTATATTAAATTCCAATCACTTATTCATCCATTTTGCATATATTTTGTACCCAATCATTTATCAATTTGTGGTATATTATGTAATCACATTTACACAATGCCATTTCACAATTATTCCCATCATTTTATATCTTATACAAGTGACCATTTTCCACATTCCACTTGATAATATAGATAACATTAATCACATTATTATTCTAGCAACACACATTACAAAACACCATATGTTGGCATATATTATGCATTACACATTCCATTACACAAACATATGCATGGTTAATGTCTACACTTTCATCATTTTTCACCTTTCTCTATGTACATGTCTAATACATAATGTACCAATATAGTCAAGTCTAATACACTTTAATTACACCATTTATAACCATCAATTCATTACTTCCAACTATGTCCCTTTTTTACATACCATTTGGCCAACCTTAGTTTTTCACCATTAAATTTATTCTCAACCCAATTTCCATTCATACTAGTTAATTAACATGCCATAAACCATAATTTACCACTAATTCCATTTTAGGGTTATTCTAACCCTTAAATTAATAACATGTACATAATGAACCTATTATGGAAAATGCATAACACAGACATTCACTCACATATTTTATTGAATACACTTATAGAGTGATTATTCAGCATCCCAAATAGCACCTCACAACTTCTCTTTTCTTTTATCCTTGCTTTCCTCCAATTTCTCTAAATTCCATAGTAGATAATATATTAGAAAAATTCATAGAAAAATTTACACTACACTAAACTCGAAAATAATAGTAGAATTATTAAATTGAGCATGTCCAGTTACCTAGAAAAATTGTAAGGTTTGAATTTAAAGTTTACCTCAATTTAAGGGTTTGAAACCCTAAACTCTCAAACCATATTTTTCCACCAAAATGGCCATTTCGTATAAAATTGACATTGGATTGAAGCTCTAGATATAGAGAGGATTGTCTTCCATATATAACTTGATGTTCTGGGTGGAGTGATATTGGATTAATGAAGAAACAAAGGAGGAGAGAGAAAAAAGGGATGGCATCAGCTAAAGGGGAATGGAGAGGATAAGGGGTGTTTTGATCATGTGTTACACACTCACACATAAGACCATTGATGGCCACGATCACACTACATGGTGATTTGATAACTATGATTAATCCTATTTATGTTTTAAGCTTTGAAAATATGACTTTAATTCTTAAGGCCTCCAAACATACTTTTCTAACACTAAAATAAAATCTCGAGTCCAAAACCCAATGGGAACTCTGTTAATTACTTAATTGCATTTGAAAAAAATTTAGATAAAATACTTATTGATGTTAGAAAATTCTAATTTTGGCACCACTTGATTAATTGGAATTGTTGATCTTTAGATCTTCCTATTTTTGAGTCAGTCCAAGCACTTTTAGGACATTTTACCACTTGACAAATACTAAGTACGCTACCCACTAGATATTGACATGCAAAATTTTATTGGTTAAGTGGCTATTTCAAATCACTTTGTTTTCATCATTGTTTCACCCATCATAGTTTTATTACTAGGACTCCCTCTCGGTCACCTTAGTTGACCAATTTGCTCAGGAAATACTATTCACGCTTTAGGAAGTACTATTCATGAAATCAGGGTTTTTAGGCATTACATTTCCTTCCCCTCTTAAGAAATTTTATCCTCAAAATTTACCTGGTTCAAATAGATACGGGAATCACTCCCTTCTTTATTGCTCACTTTTCTAGGTTGTTTCTTATGAATTGTGATGTTTCTATAGTGCCTTCACCAATGGCATTACTCTGTTGCTTAGTTCTTTTACCTTGCATGCTAGGATTTGGACCAGTTCTTCTTTATATGAAAGGTTTGGTTACACCTTCATTTCCTTGATTGACAGCATATGTGAAAGATTAGATCTGTATCTCTTTAGCATTGAGACATGAAAGACATCATGAATCTGTGGTAGCATAGGAGGCACTACTAGTCTCTAAGTATTGGTCCCACATATTTAATCACTTTATATAGGTTAATGAACCTTAGGCTCAGCTTACCTTTCTTGCCAAACGAGAGTATTTTCTTCCAAGGTGATACATTAAGGAAGACTTTATCTCCTACTTAATACTCAATCGGCTTTCTCTTTAGGTTTACATATGATTTCTATATATCCATTGCAACTTTTAACCGATCTCTAATAATCTTGACTTTCTCTTCTGCATCTTTGATTAAGTATGGTCACATCAATTTACTTTCAACCAGTTAACTCGAACACAGTAGGGTCTTGCATCTTCTTCCATACAAAGCCTCGTATGATGCTATTCCTAAACTTGCTTAATGGCTATTATTATATGCAAATTCTTCTAAAGGCAAGTTTCCATCCTAGTTGCCTTTAAATTCAATGGCACAGCTCCTTAACATATCTCCTAGCACTTAGATGATCCACTTTGATTAGTTATTTGTTTATGGATAGAAGGTTATGCTAAAGGTGAGTTGA
Source organism: Hura crepitans (assembly GCA_948208565.1). Taxonomy (NCBI): domain Eukaryota; kingdom Viridiplantae; phylum Streptophyta; class Magnoliopsida; order Malpighiales; family Euphorbiaceae; genus Hura; species Hura crepitans. Next base: position 7,687 of record CANXYI011396384.1, on the reverse strand, counting down.
GTACCTAAGGCATCATGTAGTTTCTTTCAAAATCTGGATGTAAACCTTGTGTAATACTCAAAAAGTCCAGTTTTTATGAATAGTAATTCTCGAGGCATGAATAGTACTTTTCGAACAATCGGGTTGCATTGAAGTGACTAAGGAGGAGTACTAGTCATAGAATTGAGATGGGTAAAATAGTAATGAAAATAAAGTTATTAGTATTAACCACTCAACCAATAAAATTTTTCATGTTGATATCTCATGAATAGTGACATAAGTTTGCCTAGACTGACCCAAAAATGGCATGACTTAAAGGTTAAAAATTCCAAATAGTCTAATGGTATTCAAATTAGAATTTTCTGACTTCAATCAGTATTTTATTTAAATTTCTTAACAATGCGAGTGAATAGTTAATTGTGTTCCCTTTAGCTTTTGGACTTGAGATTTTTGGAGTTCCTAAATTAAGAATTTTTGTAATTTTTGGCACTAAGAGAAGTAATTTTGGAGGCCTTGAACATTGAAATTACATTTTTAGAGTTAAAACATAAATATGATTAATATTGGCTATTAGATTGCCACATGGCGCGATTAGGGCCATTCATGTTTTTAATATAAAAGGGAAGAGTGTCACACATGTGCCAAATCATCTTCCTCCTCCCATTTCTTCAAGTGGCTGGCACCACCACCATCCTCCATCTCTTTTTTTTTTCATTTAAACCTTAATTCATGCCAATTCTTACAATCTAAACCCCCTAATTTTTCCTCTATAATCTTTTGAACACTATTATAATAAGAGATATGTAAAGGATTGCTTAATTTGGGAGATTTCAACACTTAGTGAATAGTGACTAATTTTAGAGTAATTATTTATTTTTAAGGTCTCATATTTTTCTAAGGTAGTATTTGAGGTGTAGATGATGGATATGTGCTTAGATTTTAATTTGGATATTTTTAAAATTTATTATGATTTTTCTAAGGTGAAATTCTAATATGTCTATAAAAAAAGAGAAGGATTTGTTAAAGAAAGGGAAAGATAAGGCTTGAGTGGTGAATTTAGAGTGCTTTGGAGCTTATTATAAGTCAATTTAATGAAAGATATGTTGTATGTTGCTTATTCACATAATTAAAGTGTGTGTGCATATGTATGGAATAAGTGAAGTGTGTGTCAATATGTGTAACTGTGCATGAGATAAATTGATGAATATGAGTGTGTATTCATAATGAAAAGAATGAAAAGTAGTATGTATATATGTGTGTGTCAAGTGGCCGAATGGTGTAGCCATGGAGTGTGAGTGTGTGCATTGGTGGTTAATAGCATTTGGGGTGTAAATGAGCTTACTATTAGGTTATGAGCATGATTGGAATGAGAAACTGATGATAAGTAAGGCATACATGTGTTTTAGTGTAGTGGTCATTAATAGGATTATATGTGTATGCAAATAAGGTAATAGAAAAGCTAATGTGTGAATACTTGTAAATGTATGAGATGGATGTAATTGGGACAAAAAATTATTAGTGATTGGAGTATATATGTATTTTGGTAACATAGCCATGTGGCGAGGCATGGAAATATTGTTATGTACACTTAACCTAGTAATGTATAAAAAGGCATGAAATTATGGCCACATGTGAGGAATGCTTTTGTGATGTAAATGTGTGACAAGAACCACGAAGAGAAATGGCTAAATGAGATATTAAAGGAGCAAGTTTTGAAATGCTAAAACGAGGGCTAATTAAAAATGTATGTATGTACTCTCCCGTGGCATAAAATAAATTGTAACAAATAGAATGGGAGTGAGAAAATGACATCACTTAAATAAGTAATAAATGAGAAATGGAACTAACCCATATTAGCTAGACCACCTATTAGATAGGCTAGTTGGTTAACTAGGGAGTTAGCAGTTACTAGTGGCTTTGATTTGTAAGAATCATTGCTTGTTGTATGGTGGATGTAGCTGCTGAGGTTTTGGATGTGAACCTTGCATACCTTTGGATATTAGGAGGCCTGTGAGGGTTGATCTTTATTATCCTAACATTGGGAGGTCTATGAGGGATGTCCCGACTATCTAATGCTTTAGATATTGGGAGGTCCAAAAAGGCCTGATCCCTATTATCCTGATATTAGGAAATCCTTGAGGATTTTTCCTGCCATTATGATATTGGGAAGTTCCTGAGGATTGTCCCTACTATCAGATAAGTTTAGGGTAGGTGCAGCTATCGAGGTCCATAATGTAGGCCACTGCATAACTTTAAATCATGTTATCTAGTGTTTAAAGAGTTGTCTCCTAAATATAGGCTCAAGGAAAAATTGGATAATAGAAAATAAGGTTATAAAAGAATTAGCCGTATAATATAAATGATAATAAAATCATGAAAGGATAATTAAGTTAGATTAATTATAACCGGTAGTATAATAATTTGAATATTCTATGACGTGAGTAAGGCAAGTAATTAAATGTTAATATGTAGATGGTAATATGGCTAATATGTATGGTTGTGAGGTCTTATATGTCTGTATGGTGCATGTGCATGTGATATAATGCATTTTTCATTAAATTCACCCCTAAGTGTATGCTTAGCACGTCAGTTTTTCTAATGCATAGGTAAGAGATAATAGATTGCAGCCTTGCCTCAACTAACAGTGTAGCAGCTGGACTATTAGCAGGGTGTATATTTTTGGTATCTCATGTGTATAGTTTTGTTTAGGGGCACTAATGTATAGAAGAGGTTTGGGCTCAGTCATGTAAACACATCTTATCATGATTTGTAAATATTATAAACATATTATGCGATGTAAATGCTTGTAAGATATATGTCTTGTGAATGCATGAGCATGATATTGTGATGATTGAGGTAATTGTGTGAGATATAGTTGATAAATGTGTTTTGGAGGATCAGAAGGATCTGTTGTGATGTGGTGATGGCATGAAATATTATAGAAGTGTTCTTTTTGCAAGCTTAAATTTTTGGTTTTGCACCCAAACAATTATTACACTATAGGATTTTTTTCAAGGCATGACCCATAACTGATTTGGTAAAATAACCCACATGCACGTTAATAAAAAGTCAATTTATATAATTGTAAGAAGGGTTTTAAAAAGATAATGAGATGGAAATGTGATATCTCTTATTCAGGTCTGATGGTGGATCAAATAAGGGGTGTCACACCTTAGGTCTTAATTTGAAATAATAGAAGATGAAACTCCATGTAGGCTCTCAATCTCGTTAATGTATAACTATGCCAGCTTCTCCAATGAATAGTCCATCCTTACTGGAATAAGGTATGCTATTTTGGTTAGCTTATCAACAATCACCCATACTATATCACATTTGTTCCTAGTCATGGCTAACCTAACTACGAAGTCCATTGTGACTCTTTCCCATTTCCACTCCATTATTGCTAAGGGATGAAGCAATCTAGAAGGAACTTGGGGTTCATCTTTCACTTATTGATAAGTGAGGCATTTAGTCACATACTCAGCTATATCCTTTTTCATTCCAGGCCACTAGCAATAAGGTTTTAGGTCATGGTACATTTTTATACTCCTAGGATGCATGGCATATGGCGAATTATGGGCTTCCTGTAAAATTTATCTTTTAATATCCTTTTTATCAGGTGCACATAATTGATTATGATAGTACAAACATCCATTTGCTTTGATTTTATGCTCAATAGGCTTCCCCTGTTTGATTATCCTTTTCGGCATCCTTTACTTACGGAATCAAGTTAGGTTTCACCTGTAATTCTGCTAACAAGGCTTTATCATCTAAGTATTGCAATTGAAGATTCATTACTTTTATGGGACATAAGAATTTCCAGCTTAATGCATCAGCTACTACATTCACTTTACTGGGATTGTAATCAATCAGGCAATCATAATCCTTAATCAATTCCATCCACCTTTGTTGCCTTAAGTTCAACTCTTTCTGGGTAGGCTAGTATTTCAAACTCTTATGATCAATATACATGTAGCATCTCTCACCATAAAGGTAATGCCTCCATATCTTCAAAGCAAACATAATAGCAACTAACTCTAAATCATGAGTTAGATAGTTCCTTTCATGTGGCTTTAGTTGCCTAGATACATAAGCTACTACTTTACCATCTTGCAACAATACACAACCAAGTCCATTTCTGAGAAGCATCACTGTAAATAACAAAGACTTTTCCTGGATTCTAGCCGTGTAAGGATAGGGGCTTCTATCAACATGTCTTTTAATTTGTCAAAGCTTTCTTGACATTTGTGATCCCATACAAATTTCACATCCTTCCTCAATAGGAGTGTGATGGGAGTAGAAATCATTAAGAAGCCTTTGACAAACCACCTTTAATACCCAGCTAATCCCAAGAAACTCCTAATCTCTATCACATTTCTTAGAGGCTTCCATTCCAATATAGCCTTGATCCTACTTGGGTCCACCTTGATCCCATTAGCCGAAGCAATGTGCCCTAAGAATGTCACTTTATTTAGCCAAAACTCCTATTTGCTTAATTTAGTATAAAGCTGTTTCTCCCTTAAAGTCTAAAATACCAGCTTGAGATATGATTCATGTTCCTCTCTGGTTTTAGAGTACAGTAGAATGTCATCAATGAACATTACTACAAACTGATCCAAGTATGGCTTGAATACTTAGTTCATTAGGTCCATGAATGTAGTTGGGGTATTAGTTTGCCCAAATGGAATGTAACGCCTAAAAAATCCCCATGTTATGAATAATACTTCCTAAAACATGAATGGTGTTTTCCCGAGGTCGGGTGCACTAATCTTACTAAATGGAAGTATTAATCATAACATTATTTTGGGTGAAATTTGAAGTCAAAATGAAGTTGTTTAGGTGGTTAAAAATGATAGTTAAATTTTACGGCTATGTCACGTGAATAGTGATAGTTTTAGCTGAATCGTAAAAATATTCAAAAGTTGCATAGAAAATTCTAGGATTGATACAACTTGATACTCAAATATTCCAAACAGTTTATTAGAACTAGAATTAGAATTTTTAGAGATCGGTAAGTATTTTTACAAAAATCAGAAAAAGTAAGTTTATGGTATTTTATTTGGCTTTTCTCATTTTTTGAGTTTTGGTTTTTAAAAGGTTATGAGGCAATAATTATATGATTTTAAAGGAATATAGTTGAGGCAAAAAGGGAGTGGAAATAAGAGAGAGAAGAAGAAAGGGACTAAAAGAGGAAATTTGCCTAACTAGATAAAGGGTTAAAATTCATTTAAATGGTCAAACATTGAATAGTGTATCTTCTCCTTCCTCTCACTTTCTTAGCCGACACTCTCCCTCCATGGAAGCTTAACTTTTTCTTCTTCCTCCACTTAAATTATCCTCAATCTCCTATATTAGATCTATACCTCTAAGCCTCCATGACCCCTAAAAGCTAATATAAGCAAAAAATCATGAAAAAATTTGAAGGGGTTGCTTGATTTTAGATCTCAATGAATAGTGACCATTTTTCATTTAGGCAAGTTTTTTTGAGTTCCAATATTTTTCTCATGTTTCTTAGGTGTCCAAGAGTCAGTTTATGTGGTTGATTTTAATTTTTAAAGCTTATATGATTTTATATAATTTTAACAAAAATGAATCTATATTTGATAGTTGAGCAGTGTAACAACTACAATGATAAGGGGAAGAAGAAGGCATGAGCAGACTCAAAATCATTTTTTTAGACCTACTATAAGTGTAATTATGGAAATTTAATGTGTGTGTGTGTGTGCGTGTTTGTGTATTAATATGTGTATGTTGATTATGGAATTGTGGTAATCTAGCATAATTGATGTATTTATGTGGTTTAATATTGTTAGTAGTAATAATATGAGGACTAAATACTTTGATGATAATGAAACATGTGTTGATGGTGTGTGTTAGTGAGGGGCAGAATGGCCTATGATAGTTATGTAGTTATACATGATGCTACATACATGCTTAGTAGTTAATTCTATTTTAAGTGGTGGTAATGGTTAAAATACAATAGTTATGTGATTAAGTTGATGGAAAAAGAAACATAAGTGTGTGGCATAATTATGGATGGTTGAATGGTTAAGGGTTTTGGGATGTATGTTTTATGATGATAATGGACATGTAATGGTATGATGCACATAAATCATTATGTTTAGGAATGTTATGCAATGTTGGTGTATTAAGCTTGATAAATGGATATAGTTATGTATGTATGTGTAATATGGCTAAATGGCCTATAAGTTTAGTGTATGTGTGTGTGCTGGATTGATACATGCCAAAGTAAAGGTGTTGGGGCCATTATGCATATGATAGTTGTTTGTGTAAATATGCTTATTTTTCCTTTTTATGATATTAAATGGTGTTATAGCATAATTGTGTGTCATATATTGGTTTATGTTGGGAATTGCATAATGCTATAGTTATGCTCATTGGAATGTGGAAATGCCTTATGAGAGGCATTGTGGTTGAAATCATGATAATGGCATAAATATGTTGATTTTGATAAAATTATGCCTAATATGAGGATGATATATTATGAGAAGATGTATAAGGGTATGAATAATGTGTTGTCCTAATTTGGTGATGATTATGATATGTAGTATGTACACATGAGTTATTATGTGTATTGTTTAAGCTTAGGCATAGTTATGATTTACATAAAGGATATTATTTCCCGGTTGGTCATTTGTTGGCCTAACCAACTTGTTAAAAATTAAATAAACTACTTAAAGTAATTTAAACAAGAAAACTAAATTATGGTGATTAGGCCATATTAGTTAACAACCTATATTGGATAGGTTGATTGATCAACTAGAGGTTTAGCAGTTGCTAGGACACGTCAGTGTCTTTTAATGACCTTCGAGTCTAGTATGTGGGCCTTTGTTGTTCTAATGGCTTCGATGGCCCAGTGTCCTCGTTATCTAGTATAATTAAGTGTTTCCTTTAGTATGGGAACTAAAATACATGAATGATGAATTTATTAATTATTGTGTTACTTGTTTATAATATTATGATTAAATAAGGTTATTGATGAAAAATGCTTATGTATGAGACTGTGATATACTTATGTGCTAGATTAATTATAGTATTTTTTGAGCATGTTTATGTATGTGTGTATATATATATATGTGTGTGTGTGTGTGTGTGTAAAATTGCCATTTCATACATCTGCTTGGAAATGCTTGAGCATTTAAATTTCCTTAATTACACCACTAAGCAAATTTGCTTATCGTTTTATTTTATTTGTGATGTGTAGGTTGAAGAACCAGATTATAGTCAAAGCCTTATAATTGTTGCAAAATAAGAGCAGGCTAATTTTTGGGTACTTTTCTAATTTGTACATATTGTTATTCTGATGTAAATAGTTTAATAGCACTTATATGTAACTTGAGAGGGATTTGGCCTAATCTAGGATATTATTGTTTTATAACTATTTTAATCAGGATGAAAAATATATTTTATGTTTATAAGCAAATGTTTTTCTATTACTGTGATGTTGAGATGTTGAGTTATTGTTAGATGGTTAGAAGGACCAAAATTATGTTGAGAATGTGATGAATGATTTATAAAAGTGTTGCTTTCATATGCAGGTTACTATTTATTTTGGGATAGTGTCCCAGCATAGCCATTATGCTATTGAATTTTCGACATGATGATTCTTAAAATGAATGTAACATGTTGAAAAGGATTTTTAATTATTAAGAATTGAATTCCAAGACTTAAATTTTAAAGCAAACAT
>CANXYI011396064.1:0-12736 GCA_948208565.1 Hura crepitans | reverse complement strand
TGCATTATTCAAACTCTTTACATGTTAAATCAACAATTCATGCATTATAGGCTCAATACACCTATGTCCTCAACATTAAACACTACTTAGGATCACACTAAACAAGTCATCCACATACACAAGTATAAGATAGCTCATAGCCACAAACACATGCTTCATGCCATACTTGCATTTTCTAATTAATTTCCAAATATTTCTATTCTTGTACATTCTAAAATAGCAACTACACATACACACATACATTTACATGCCATAGAGATTAATTTTCACTTGTCATTCATAAAACTCAACATCTATACAATCCCTTACCCAAACCAAAATTCTTGGCCAACCAATATACCTTCACATGCCAAGCCAATTCTTATCCCATCTTACCTCTTTCCATATCCCATTTCTTCTTACACCTAAAGGATGTCACTAGAACCTTGAAGTACCCATACATGCCACTTAATTGCACACTTTTAAAACCCATTTCTAGCCCCTTTAGAGGTCAAAAGACATAATAAAAGCTATTGGAATTCACTTACCTCTTGAAGAGACCACTTTTAACTTCCTAAAACCCTTATTCCAGCCCTACCATGGAAGCTTTCTCTACCTTCTTCATGCTTTTCCTTACTCCTATTCACCTTAATCAAAGGCCATACATAGTCCCACATAAGTTAGGCATTATAAGGAATCATTTAAGTACCTAAGAAAAACCATAGCGAAGGCATGAAAACTCATTAAATAAGCTTGTTGGACTACTTCTAACCATGGAAGTTTTATGGATTTTTAATTTATTCAAGGGTGCTCCTTTTACCTTAATTTTTTTGCAAATTCCTTAACACCTAAGAGGAGTTTTTAGTGGTGATAGGATTCTATAACAAATAGGAGAAGGTGATAAAAATGGCTCCCAAAGGCATCTATGGCATTAGTTTCTAGCGAGGAGAGAAAGAGAAATTTTCTTTCTTTATAAGTGGAATTTTCCACTTGTCACTATGCCTTGCCTATTTTGATGGCCTTTAGGCCAAATTCCATGTGTGGGTGGGTCCCATATCAACTCAATATATCTCTAAACATCTCAATTTTTTGGCAAAATAAAAAATTCACCAAAATTCACACATACCTCAAAAAATTAAACCATTTGTTTCATAATTCATATTTCAATCCCCTCTACATGCCCGTAAATTTTTCGGCCAAATTCCATCGATAAGGCAGTTTTCAGATTGCCTCAATTTGCATACATACCTCAAAAATTATGAGAATTTGTGAACGACCTCAGGATTCAAAAATTCCTTCACTAATGGACTCAACTGAATTTTTAACCTTCTAGGTCTACTATTTTCGGGCCCATCCGAGCATTTCCTGTGTGATTCTCAACCTATTAAATTTTTATTGCATAGAGGAGTAGCTTATAGTACAAAATTAATTATTGCCTTTATAAATTTTTAAATTTTGCCTTTTTCATCAAATTAAAGCCCTTCAAAGTTTTATGACCAGTGTCACTGCCTCAATTTTTATGCAAATGACCTGGCACCCTAAGCACACTTCCCAGACCTAATGGCACTATTCATAGAACTTCGAAACATAGGCATTGCATTTCTTCCCCTCTTAAGAAAATATCATGCTCAAAATTACCTAGAGCAAATAAATGAGGATATTGAGCTTTCATATACTCTTCTAGCTTTTACGTAGCTTTTTTTGTATTATCATATTTCCATAAAAACCTTAACCATTGGTATGGACTTGTTTCTCAATTGGTTTGTTTTAAGAGCCAAAATCTATACCGGTTTCTCCTTATAACTCATATCTAGCTATACCTCAATATGTACCATCAGGATCACATGTGATAGATCTTATCTATATTTGTTAAAGCATGGAAACATGAAAAACATCGCATATCTATTGTAGCTCAGGTGGTAGTGCTAGCTTGTATGCTAAAGGTCTAACCCTTTCTGTAATTTCATAGGGTCCTATGAACCCGGGAATTAATTTCCCCTTTTTCCAGATCCTCAACATCTTTCTCCATGGTGAAACCTTTAGGAACACTTTTTCCCTAACTGTATACTCAATATCTCTCCAATTCAAGTTAGCATATGCTTTCTCTCTATCCACAACTACACTTAGCCTATCTCTGAGTAACTTCACTTTCTCATCAGCATCTCTGATTAAATCTACATTGGAAAGTTTACTCTCTAACTTCATTGAAACACAAGGGAGTCGTGCATCGTCTACCATACAATGCTTCATATGGGGCCATCCATAAGCTAGCCTAGTAACTGTTATTATAGGCAAATTCTACTAAGGATAAATACTAATATTAGTTACCCTTAAGCTTAATATCACATCCTCAAAACATATCTTCAAGTATCTATATCACCCTCTCTAACTATCCATTAGTCTGAGGATGAAAAGTTATGCTATAGGCTAGTCTAGTGCCTATGGCTACCTGTAGTTTCTTCAAAAATTGTTAAGTGAAGCGAGGATCCCTATCAAAAATGACAATCACTGGCACAACATATAACCTGACTATTTCATCCACATATAGTCCAGGTAGCCACTCTAAGGAATAATCCCTCCTGATTGAGATAAAGTGTGCTATCTTTGTCAATTTGTCGATAATCACCCATGTAGCATCACATTTACCTCAAGTCAAAGGTCAACCCATCACAAAATCCATGGATACCATTTCCCATTTCCACTCTATTATTGCTATAGGATGCAACAATCTAGAAGGAACTTAATGCTCAGCTTTTACCGGCTGGCATTTCAAACACTTTGCAACATATTCTGCCATATCTTTTTTCATAATAGGCAACTAGTAATTAGATTTTAGGTCTAAATACATTTTTGTGCTCTGAGGATACATAAAATAAGGAGCATCATATGCCTCCGTGAGTATCTACAATCTCAGGTCATCTGTACTAGGTACACACAACTTGTTCTAATAATACAGATACCCATACTCTATCAACTAAACCTTATGGCATTCACCTCTTTAGCCTTACTTGCCGTCTGAACCAGCTATTCATCTTTCATCTAACTTTCTTAATTTGTTGCCTAAAATCTAGCTTTACCTGTAACTCTACCAGCACAGCATCTTTTGAAGTTTACTGCAAACTAACATTCATAGCTTTTAGAGCCATCATAAATTTCCTTCTCAAAGCATTTACCTCCATATTAGCTTACCCTGGGTAGTAATTAATTAGGAAGTCATAATCCTTGATCAGCTCTAACCATCTTCTCTATCTTAAGTTCAATTTCTTCTAAGTAAGGAGGTATTTTAGACTCTCATTATCTGTATATATGTAGCATTTCTCTTTATATAGGTAGTGCCTATATATTTTCAAAGTAAACATAATAGCAGCTAGCTCTAAGTCATGATTAGGATAATTCCTCTCATATGGCTTTAACTATCTAAAAGTATAAGCTTCTACCATTCCTTCTTGCATTAATACACATCCCAAGCTATTCACTGAAGTGATCACTATACATTTTAAAGTCCTTACCCTATTTAGGTTGAATCAAGATAGGAGCTTTTGTCAACATCTTCTTCAGTTGTTTAAAGCTAACTTGACACTTATCATCCCACTCAAATCTCACATTCTTTCTAATTAGTCTAGTCAAAGGAGTGGCAATGATGGAGAACCCCTTTATAAGTCTTCCACAATGCCGAGATAAACCTAGGAAATTTCTCACCTTAATTATATTCCTAGGTGGTTCCCATTCTAACACTGCCTTCACTTTATGAGGATCAACTCTGATTTCATCTATTGAAACTATGTGGCCTAAAAAAGTAACTGCACTCAGCCAAAACTCACACTTATTGAGCTTTGCATATAACTATTTCTTCGCCAAGGTCTGTAGCACAACCTTGAGATGTCGTTCATATTCTTCTTAGCTTCTAGAGTGCACTAGGATATCATCTATGAACACCACTATGAACTAAACTAGATAAGGCTAAAAAAACTTTATTCTTGAGATCCATGAAAATTGCTAGTGCATTGGTGAGCCCAAATGGCATCACTAAAAACTCATAATGCCCGTATCGAGTTCTAAAGGTTGTTCTAGGAATATTAGCATAATTAATCCTTAGCTAATGGTATCTAGATCTATTATTAATCTTAAAAATACACATACCCTATCAAATGATCAAATAGGTTATCTATCTAGGGCAATGGATACTTGTTCTTCATAGTCATTCTATTCAGCTGCCTATAATCAATACATAACCTGAGTGACCCATCTTTCTTCTTTACAAATAGCACAGATGCTCCCTAAAGAGATAGTTTGTGTCTGACAAAACCTTTATTTAATAGCTCTTGTGGTTGTACCTTCAGTTCTTTTAGCTCAGCAAATGCCATTGTATAAGGAGCAATATTTGTTAGAGCTGTGCTAGGATATACCTCAATTTTAAAATCCGGTTCCCTTTGAGGTGGTAAGCTTAGTAACTCACTAGGAAATATGTCAAGAAACTCAAAAACAACTAGGATATGTGCCAGATTAGAGTTAGAAGTATTTTGGTTAATTACATAAGCTAAATATGCCTCACAGCCCTTTTAAAGGCATTTATGTGTTTTAACAGCGGAGATAAGATTATTCAAAAGACTTTTTTCACCATCCACTATAACTATCTACCCCTTTATAATTTGGAGGGTTAAATTCTTATGTTTGCAATCAATTATGGCTTGATGTTCAGTCAGCCAATCCATCCTTAGGAGCACATCAAACTCATTAAAGGGAAATCAATCAAATCAGAAGAAAATCTTTACCCCTAAATCACTAGAGGGAATTGCTTATACACTTTATTCACAACCACACACTATTCTATAAGGTGTCTATCTCTGATGTCTATATTAACATGTTTAGGCTCTAACTATTTTATTCTATGATTGTGTATTGCATACATAGGAATATTTAGAATTAAGGTCTATGAAAGCCTAAACTGGAACATCAAATAAATAAAAAAAGTACTAGTTAAGACGTCTCGTGCTGTAGACTCTTCTCAGGCTCTCACAGCATACTACCGAGTTAGAGCATGAGCCTTAGTTTTGGTGCCCTAGCTAGGACTAGGCTACTCTCCTTTGACTTGCCTCTAACTCTTGTTCTGTAGAGCAACATTAGATGCTTGTGTCTGAGCACCCTCTACCTATCTCTAAGGACACTCTCTTTTGAAGTCGTCTCTAGAACCACATTGAAAACATTCTCCTCTTCTGCCTGCTCAGTACTACCCCTAGTGCCTCTTCTAACAAGTGGCACACATGGGAGGTCTATTCTTATTACTCCCTATACTAGGAGTACTATCAGCTTGAGGAGGTAATTGAGGTCTACCCATAGCGGCTTGTCCCTATATCTGGGTTTGTACATGTCTCTGGCCCTGATACCCCATCTGATACTAAGACCTAGGCTGAGACAATGCTTGTCACTATCCCTTTCTCCTTTTCTTACCATCTCTTCACAATGCACTGGATTGTCCCACAGTGAACTGCCTCTTTTTCAGGAAGAGGTCCCTTATTTCTTATACCCCTTCTTCCATGTCATATATAGCTACCACTAGTACTACAAAATCTCTCTCTCTATGATTTTGCTATCTACATCCTTAACTTTACACTCAATCCTACTAAGACTTTTACATTCTTTATATCATCAGGAATGAACCCCCTAGCATACTTTAGGAGTCTAGAAAAATCTTTTTCACACACTAACTTTTTGGTGTACTAGGATAGGGGCTACTCCTACCTATTGTTAGCTAGGTACTGATGTATTGCCTACCCCCTATATAGCTATGGTTGCAAAATTAGTTAGTTCCTTGGCCCCTCGTTCAGTTAACTTGATTAATCATATCTTTATTACAAAGGACTTTCTCATTAGCCTCAGGCAGCATAATAGTTTAAAGGATTTTAAAACTTAGACATTTGCACTAATGTACTTAGCTTAGGAACATTAACCTATGCTCTGATACAACAAAATGTAACACCCCCTACTGAATTCCAAAAGAATCCTAATAAGTAGTGCACTTCTCATTAGGTCACCTATCCTGACTTCCTCCTCAGTCATTCATTTAACTTTTACTCATTCTACACAAATTAATCCTACCTGATTCCAAACTCAATCATATCTATTACTATAGTCCATTTAGGCTCATGTTATCATGTTCATACTATTATAGAGTGATTTTAACACATTCAAGTATTTCCTTAAAATTCGAAAGCATAGCTACTCTCCAGGTCAATATCCCATAATTTTTCAACTAGTAAAACACTTCTATAACAAGTAATCATATCTCCTAGACCCTTCTGGTCCCCCGGATAGCAACCTTTCATCATTATTTATCACACAACAATCAAAGGCCTCAAGCCACAATCAAGAAAACACATAAAGCCTCAGGCTTATAAAAGGATTAACCATTGATTAATTACAACTTAGTCTGGTTATATACACACAAAAACAATCCTATGTCCCTTTATACAACACTCCCCTTTTTCCACACCTAAGTACATAGAGTGTAAAAGCTATAGAGATGTACATTATCAACCTTCTCAAAATTGATCTCTAAACTCTCTGCACACTTTATAAGGTGACGTCTTTGTTCTTGGTACCGATACATTGAAATAGGTACGCTGAGTATAAAATACTCAGTGGTGAATTCAAATATTAAGAACATGTCCAGCTATTTGTCCATGTATAATATTCTTATTTTCATCTCGTTCCATTATCCAAGTTCAACCTAGAGTACTAACATGCAAAATTAGCATTTTACCCGTAGGGTGTTTTTGTCTGTAGATTATCTAGTAAATCATTACAACTCATATAAATTATGTTTCAGGCCATTATTAATCATTTTATGTACAAACAATACCATTTTAAGCCTTTACACACTATCAGTGGAAAATTACTATAATGTCCTTGGGTTATATTTCATAGTCATATGAAAATTTTATTAATCTTATATAATTGCTTCAGTTGGTCCATCTTAGGAGATGACTTGATAGACACTAGATCTAGAGGGAAAAATAAACTAGTGCAGTAGTCCCTATTATTAACCAATATTGCTGCACCAACTTGATTGAATTTATGGTACCTGAGGTGCAAATATCAAAGGGTTATCTACCCAACTGACTGGCCTATCCAATAGACTAGTGTAATTATCCTCAGGGATCTACACCACTCCATTAGCATTATGTAAAAGATCAATGATGAAGTGGCTATGTCTACCCAATAGGCTGGTCTGTCCAACAGACTAATGCGTGGCCCTTAAGAACCTACACTGTTGTACCAGCAATATCAATTCTTGCATCAAGAGGCAAGGATGGAAAATTGTCTATCCAATACACTAGTACAATGCCCTTAATGGGGGCTTATGCTATGGTACCATCCTCATCTATAAAGTAGAACATGTAGTAGTTGCTAAGGATCCCTAAGTTGATCGATCAACCCATTAATGAGTGTACATCTACTGGGCCACTCAATCTCAATCTATGTCCATTTCTTTACTAATTAACCTTTTTTAATATTATAAACTCAAAAATAGGCTGTTATAATTTTTATAGTATAGTAGGAATTTAGCCTGGTCTGGTCTAGCCAAAAATAGGTTGTACTGGGTAAGTTCTCAAAAAATATATTCAAGGGTATAATTGCCAATAATTATCATATATTATGCTAGCTTCAATTCCATAAGTATTTAATAATTTTAGGCCATTTACTATCCAGTGGAATTATTGATTTTTCTAAGGGTCAAACTGGATAGCTAAAGGTTATTGTGACAAGTTTTAATAACACTTTTTAGGTTCATTTGATAGCCTTTTCTAGTGCAAATTTCAACACTAGTCACATCAAGCTTATAGGCCTTAAGCCAAAAAATCATAGGCCATTTATAAGGCCAAAATATATCTCAAAATGCCATTACCATCCAATACAAGACATCACCCTCAAGGCACACAAATAAACATGCTTCTCACTTACAATCTATAGCCTTTATAGGCAAAGTTACAAGCCACTTTTTATATCTAATTGCTAGTCTTGCTTTAAGGTCATTTTCAAGTTAAGTTTTATGTGACTTTATGACTAGGTTTTATGCCATTTTCATGTATACCTTAGCTACAATCATGCTACCAATAATTAAACTATTCATGACTTTATGATCATACTTCAATGCACATAACATGGTATACATATTATCACCTTTTTCATGCCATTTCCATTGAGCTAACTTTTGGGTACAACTAATCAATCATCAATTTAACCATAACCAAATCACACCTACACACATACCTTTACATTTCTATCCTATTAAAGGTAGCAAAAGGCTATCATATGCCTCGGCCACCACTAACCTTCCATGCCTCCATGCATTATTCAAACTCATTACATGTTAAATCAATAATTCAAGCATTATAGGCTCAATACACCTATGTTATCAAATTCAAACACTACTTAGGATCACACTAAATAAGTCATCCACATACATAAGTATAAGATAGCTTTCGGCCACACACATATGCTTCATGCCATACTTGCACTTTCTTATTAATTCCTAAATATTTCAATTCTTGCACAAGTTAAAATAACAACTACACATACACATATACATTTGCATGCCATAAACATTAATTATCACTTGTGATTGATAAAATTCAGCAACTAAACAATCCCTTACCCAAGCTAAAGCTCTCGGCCAACCAATATACTCACACATACAAAACCAATTCTAATCTTATTCTACCCATTTCCATGTCCCATTTCTTTTTACACCAAAAGGATTTCACTAGAACCTTGAAATACCCATACATGCCACTTAATTGCACATTTTCAAAACTAATTTCCAAGCCCCTTAGAGGTCAAAAGACATGTTAAAAAATACTAAAATTCACTTACCTTTTGAAGACACCACTTTCAACTTGCAAAAACTTTTATTCCAACCCTTGTATGGAAAGCATTCTCTACCTTCTTCAAGCTTTTCCTTACTCACATTCACCTTAAACAAAGGCCATACATATCCCCATTGAAGTTAGGCATCACAAGGTACCATTGATAGCCATAAATACCTAACAAAAACTAAGGAGAAGGCTTGAAAACACACCAAATAAGCTTGCTGGACTGCTTCTGACCATGGAAGCTTTGAGGATTTTCAATTTATTCATGGGAGTTCTTTCTACCTTAATTTTTTTTGCAACTTCTTTAACACCCAAGAGGAATTTTTAGGGGTGATAGGATTTTATAACAATAAGGAAAAAGTGATGAAAATAGCTCCCAAAGCGATCTATGGCATCGATTTCCGGCAAAGAGAGGAAGTGAAATTTTCTTTCTTTTTGTGAGTAGATTTTTCCAATTAACATTATGCCATGCCAAGTGTCATGGCCTCTAGGGCAAATGGCCAAGTGTGGGTGGGTCCTACAGCCACCCGAGCCATTTTGAAATCTCTAGGTTTTTTTACAAAGTTCAAAAATTCACTAAAATTCACACGAACTTCAAAAAATTACACTATTTATTTTAAAATTCATATTTTAATGCCCTCTTCATGCTTATAAATTTTTGCAGCCAAATTCTATCTATAGGATAGTTTATAGATGACCTCGATTTGTGTGCTAACATAAAAAAATTTAGAGAATTTGCAAACAAAATTAGAATTCAAAAATTCCTTCACTAATGGACTCAATGGAATTTTTGAGTTTCAAGGTCCACTATTTTCTGGTTTTTTTTGGCACATCCTGAGTCATTCGTGATGTGTAAAATTTTTATTGCATAGAGGGGTAGCTTAAAGTCCAAAATAAATTATTTGCTATGCTAAATTTTTAAATTTTGCCTTTTTTGACAAATTAAAGCCCCTTAAAGTTTTATGACTAGTGTCACTGCCTCGATTTACATGTAAGTGACCTAACACCCTAGGCACACTTCTTCAACCCAGTGGCACTATTCATAGAGCCTCAGAACATGGGCATTGTAGAATAGGTAGGTAAATTAGGAATATCGATATCTATATTACTTTATGAATGGCTCAAAGGTACCTGGCACTCTATCATAAGAAATTGACCCTCCTGAAGTCCTTATAACATAAGGTGTACTCAACATGCTTAGCTCTACAAATCATATCAAATCACCTTCTATTCCATTACTGCCTCTTACTTCCCTCCTTTATTCTATTATCTGCCTCATAAGAATGGTTGTTAATGGACCCTCACATTAAGAAAACCTAGCTACAATTCTAAAGAACTCATACTATTGTGGTTTCTAGATCTATACCTAACACATGTGCCAAGAATCGTCCACTAGAAAACACCTCTTTATTGCTTCCCATAGTACCTATAAGGATTCATTAGTATACCTCTAATCTACGCTAGGAATGGTTGCCAAGGATTATCATGAAACCCTTACACAAACTCCTCAGTGTGAGCTTGCCGATGCTACTATAAAATATTTTCTCCCTTTTGCCTTTTTTCCCTTGTGGTAGCAGAATTACTCGATCCTTGATCATATGGTTTTTTCCACCTGAAACCCTTATGTTTCTTTATCTAGATCCTTTTAATAGTCATTGCAGCTATTACAAATATCGCAAAGTCTCTAATCCTAATCACGACCACTAAATGCTTAACCTTTGAGTTCAATCCTTATTCAAATTTCTTACATCTTGTTGCATTATTTGGAATCACACTTCTTACATACCAACTTAACTCACATATTCTTTCTCATACTCTAAGATAGTCTAATACTTGTACTTCAACTATATCAATTCTTACTTCTTTACATCTAAAAAATTTCTAATGACATACTTCCTCTTAAACTCACTAAAAAAGAAACCTAAGTTATACTTTCAAGTGACACACATCTAGTTATGTCTCCTCATCATTCACTAGCCCCATTTTGTAATAAGGAAGAGACACATAGCACATTTTCTTTAAGTTTGTATCTCAATTGTTAAAAAATCTTAGAGGTTCTCTCCAGCTAGTATTCAGATATCACATAATCATTTAAATTTGTTCCTTTATATTTTATGGCCCTCACTTCCTTAACCCTTTCTATATATATCTCTTGCAAGGTTTATAGCTTGAAAGGCAATTGCACTAATAGTGTGGGCCACCTAACCATCCTTTCGGTATGGCTAAATAAACTAATTTGTAAAGGCAAAGTCATTAAGGATTATCTAGTCTCTTAAAAGCCTAGGTTTTTGTGACACCCCTACTAGATTCTCAAAGAAACACAATAAATGGTGCACTTCCCGCTAGGTTACCTATCCTAAAATTTCCCCTAAGTTTATTCTTTTAACCTCTACTAATTTCACTCTAGATCATTTTATCTTACTCCAAAACCACTTCAGTCAATTACTATAATCTAGTTCATCCATTTCAGAGAAATTCTGATGACACTTATATGCCACCTAAAAATCGAGCAGCATAACAGCTGCTCAAGTCTTAACCTAAAATTTTAAACAAGCTTGTTTAACACTTCTATAAACAAATCACAACACCTAAAACCATCTGGTCCCTTATATTTAGCCTAACATTAGTTTAAGTAAATATCAAACTCAAGCCTTAGGCTATAGGTAAACATGCAAAAATATAGAGCCTCAGGCTCACATTAGCATCAACATCATACATATAATTATGCATTCACTAAAGAACATGTATAATTACTTAATTTACATCAACAAGACATATTCACTTAATTATATTACATTTCCAATGCTCAAATAAATTTTTAGACCCATTTCCCACCTAACTACATAGCTATCCAACATTATAATAATTACATCCAAAGTCTTCACCTATATCCTCTGAACTACTATCATCATGCTTTGTGAGGTAGGTCCAGCTATCATGTGCTTGCGCACCAAAATGGTACTCTGAGTATACGAGATAGTTATTAGTAAACATAAAGCAATTTAATCACGGTGTTTATATAATTAACTTACTTATATAGTTGAGGAAATAATTTTACTTCATTATCTAACTTAATTAATCACTAGGGTGCTAAATTACTAAAATACCCTTAGGGTATTTTATCTGGTTTGAAATAGTATTTTTTACTCAGCTAAATCATTTTCAACAAAAATTATTATTTTGAACAAACATACTTTACAAAAATTACTTTAATTTTGCTTATATGTGGAAAATGACTAAAATACCCTTTGATTGCATTTTTATTGCTTTCTAAGATAAAGTCATTCAAATAAGCTTAAACTTCATCTTTAATGATTATTTTGCTTAATACTTAATTTACTTCACTGTAACTGATCTGGCATATCTATAGAAAATGTCTAAAAAACCCTTTTTCTTGCATCTTATTAGAACTTAGGAAATATTGTTCTGTTATACTTAATTATTATGTTTATAATTAGTCTATTTATTTACTTCATTTAATTCTACAGCTTGACTAGGAAGATGACAGTTTAAGACACTAGATCTAGAGGGATAATAAATTGGTGCAGTGGTCCCTATTTTTGACCTACGCTGCTGTATCGGCATGTGTGCCATAATGGAGATTAGCCGTAGCCTCCCCAGACACAATAGAAGCAATTGTGTGGCATAATGGAGATCAGCCCATAGGCTTCCCCAACCGTAAATGAGTAACTCTGTGACATAGTGGAGATCATCTTGTAAGCCTCCACAACCACAAATCATCATCAATAACTAAGTGACATAATGGAGATTAGTTCGTAGACCTCTCCAGCCACTAATGAATACCATCAATAACTAGGTGACATAAGGGAGATTAGTCTGTAGGCCTCTCTAGCCACTAATGAACTAGCAGTTATAAAACCCTA
>CANXYI011396025.1:0-10282 GCA_948208565.1 Hura crepitans | reverse complement strand
ATGATGCATGTATCACACACATATATCATCATATGTCAAAAATCCATTCACAGCATATCAACATGTTGCATTCATGCATACATGACATTATTTATCAATAAAAATACCCGCATGCACACTAGCTCGCTTTACGATGTAAATAGGCATAATATTGCTCATCAGCATAATGAGCTCTTTTATTGCATTCTAGCACTTAACACATCATTTATACATGATTCAATTCACAAAGATACCATGGGCATGCATTTCTAGACATTAACACGTAATATGACATTTTCGAGTTTTCACGTACATAATACACTTATAGCTAAAAATCATATTTTCACAGTTTTCATCACATTTTAGCACACCGAACTATCACATATTATGCATTTAACATGTCATAAGTCTGAAATAATTTTTATAGCATTTATTTCAATTTCTATGTATTTATTTACATTTATTTCAATTATGCCATATTATACGTAATGCCATAAATGAGTAATTAAGCCAATTTAAAGTGATTACACTTACTTAACAGAGTCGTACGGGACCCTCGAAGCCGGTTCATGCCTTTTCCTTGCCTTAGGAGGCACGGGTTGTCATTTTACCTATGAATTCAAACGGGTATGAATTTTAAAAAATAATATAAAATAATTTAGAGGTTAGAAAAAATATTTCGAGTTTAGATACATACTCTATGACATCTTAGGAACGCATGAAAAATAAAATTTATGAAAAAATAAATCTCGAGAGAGAGAAAGTTACTATTCACCTCAATTTTTTTCAGTTTTTCTTTCGAAACACTTCGCTGTTTCGAACAATTTTGGTGTCCACGGACTTGTCTCAGAATGCTCGTCGTTTCGGGTATAAGATTTCTCGGTGGGTCTCTTTGAGGTGAGAGAAATCAAGAAGAGAAGGGGAGAGGGAATGGTAGGCGGAAATTTGGAGATTTTGGAGGAGGATGTGTTGTGTGTGAATGTGTGGATGAATAGAAAAATTTCCCTTTTTTTAGTAAAGAAAAATATTTATTTTTCTTTATTTCAAAAAATTTTTATAATCGATAGAAAAATTGATTTTCCTCTATTCCTATCCTCCAAAATTCCATAAATTTAAGCCCTAAATTCTCTCAAAATCTCAAGCTCAAATTTCGAAATAACCTGAAAAATTATTATATTTTCTATCCTAAAAATTGGATAAAATAGGTCCTGAACTTAGAAAATTTCGATTTCAAAGCCATTGGACTATTCGGAATATTTGAGTATTAGGTTGTAATATTTTCGAATTATTTTGAGTAACTTTTAATTTATTTTACGATTCAGCTTTGCCTGCAATACTATTGCCACTATCGTAAAATCTTATTTAGCATTTTTAACCATCTGAACGACTTCGGATTGGCTTTAAATTTCACCTAAAATTCTCTTTTAATTACTACTTCCCATCTGTATGCTTAGTGCGATTCGAGTCTCGAGAAATACTATTCATCCTAGGAAGTACTATTCATGAGAGTCGGATTTTTGAGTTGTTACATTTCTTCCCTTTTTAGAAAAGATGTCATCCTCAACATACCTGGTTCAAACAACTGTGGGTATTGTTCCCAAATCTAACCCTCGCTTTCCTAAGTAGCCTCTTCCATATTATGATGTCGCCATAAAACTTCACCAATGGCACTGTCTTGTTTCACAATTCCTTTACCTCTCTAGCTAGGATACCAACAGCTTCTTTATATGACAAATCTGGCCTTATCTCCCCTTTATCAACTATCAAAATATGTGAAGGGTTTGATCTAAATCTCTTCAGCATCGAGACATGAAACACATCATGAATCTTGTGACACCCTCTACCGGATTCTCGAAGTGTAACGCTCGAAAAATCATTGTTTGGTGACAAGTACCCCTGAGCTCGATACAGCGATGTTCAAGGCACTGAAGGGCAACTTAGTGGCCAAATGGGATTTGGTCAACCGAGCTTTGATCGTTCAAAAAGTGATAAAAAAGAGTGAATAAAAATTTTTAGCAGAACTAATAATTTATATTGGATTATAAGCTATTGATCGGTGTAATAAAAAATTTTCAAGCTGGGACTTACCTGAGATGTGCCCAGACAGACCCGAAAATACCACACCATGAAGCTTAAAAATTTCATTGAGTCCAATGGTGAAAGAATTTTTGAAATCGGAGATCATTTGTGAATTCTCATAATTTTCGAGGTTTCACATAAATCGAGGCAATTTGAAAACTATCCTATCAATTAAGTTTGTCCATAAAAAGTTACGAGCACATAGAGGGGATTAAAATATGAATTTTAAATAAACAGTGTAATTTTTTGAGGCCTGTGCGAATTTTTGTGAATTTTTGAAGTTTTGTTGCCAATCGAGTTATTAAAATTTCCCGAAACTTTAGTTCGCCTGTTTCCAGCTGCAATTAGGCCATGAAATTTTACAAGCATGTAATTGGAACCAAATAAGGATTTTAGGAACAAACGGCACATTTCTTCAACGACCGTGTGATTTTTAAAAATTTTTCAAAGTTGGCAGCCCTATCATCGAAATCGAGCCGTTTCGGGTGGTCACGGGACCCACCCGTACCAAGCCAACTATCCTAAGAGCCATGACAAGTGTCCAAGGAGCTGGAAAAGTGGCAACCATTCATTAGAACAACAAGAAAAAGAAAAAGAAAAGGAAAAAGAAAAAGAAAAAAGAAAAAAAATTTCTGCCTAAGAAAATTCTAGACGCCTCTTCTCTCTTCAATTGGCCATATCTCTTTCATTTCTCACTAAAATTCATGATTCTAGTTTCTAAATTCAAGTGAGCCTGTTGGAGAATTGTGGGAAAAAGAATTAGAGGGAAAGGAGCTTTCCGTCAGGAGAAAAAATTCTCCAAAGTTTCATGGTTTAGGTTGCTCAGAAAAAACCTAAACACTATCCCTCACTTTCTTTAACCATATCTCCCTCATCCCTTCACCAAAATTCTTTATTTTTGTTTCTAAAATTTCTTTGGGATGTTAGGAGATTAGGGGAAAAAGAATTGTGACAAAATGAGCTCTCAATTGGGAGAAATAAATCCCCAAAGATTATTGGTCAAAAATAGTCCGAGACAGGGTGTTTAGGTGAGTTTGAGTTTTAAGGCTATTCTTTGTGAATTCCTTGGACTTTAGTTGCGATTTGATGCCTAGGGATGCCTAACACATGTATGTGTATGTTTGTGAGGTGATTAAGGCATTTAGAGGCCAAAAGAAGGCTTGAAGAAAGGTGGAAAAGCCACCATGGTGGCTGGACAACAAGGAGTTCTTGAGGATTTAAGGGTCTTCTTGATTGGTAAGTGAATTTACCCAAAATATATCATGTGTGCTAAGGAAAATGTGGAATTTAAGTTTGAGTACTTGTATGGAAGTTATGTTTGTATATGTGTTCATGTGTGTATGTATGTGAATGGCATGCAAAGATGTGTAATTTGAGGAGAAAGGATGTCAAAGATGTAAATTTGATATGGAAGGGATGTGTATACATGACTATGTATATGTCATGTATACCATGATATGAAGATGGATGTAGGGTATGAGTATATGGGATGTATGATGACAACATGGTGTAAGATATGTAAGGGATATAGGATGAATAGGAACTAGTGTGGTTATATGGAAAGAATCAATAAATTATGTAGCATGAATAGTGTATGTAGTATAGAGGGGTGAGAACACATAATATAATAGTTAGAGTTGTATAGGGTAGAGAAGAAGAATAAGGATATAATTAAGGAATGTGGTTCAAGATTTAGGGATAAAATTATAAATTAATGTGTTAAATAAAAATAATGATAGATGGGGTAAAATATTTTATGATATAAAGTATGGAGACAAAAGGAAAATGCAATGGATTAATGGGTCGGTGAGAAAAAGGTTACCAAATGAATAATAAATCTTACGTAAAATGGACCCATAACTGTCTAGGATTTTCGATGACTTGTAACTGATCGAAAAATATGACCTAATGAAATAAAATAAAATCTGTGTCTTTTTAGCATGAAAGTAAGTAGACTAAATATTTGGTAGACTGCAAAGGCAATTAGTTGAGGCTAGTGGAACTAAAATGTTTTTTTTAGCTGACTAATCATAAGTAGACTGAATAAATTAAGAACACAAGAAAGAATTAAGTAATGCACAATAATCATTACAAAAGACTCCATAAAGTATCCGGATAGACTAATTGACAGTCTAGGAGAAAGAATATTCCTATAAACAAAGTAACGGTGAGAATAAGCTACCAAAATTGGAAATTAAGTGATTGTAATGAAATTCAAGAAATGAATAAAATAAAATCCATGAAAATAGCACCCTTTGGAATATACAAATATAAACTAAATAGAGTATATATGGCAATAGACAATTATGTGAAATTAATGGCAAGAATGGAACTATAATTTAGAACATGACAATTTGATGAAACTAAAAGAATATTAAATGGTGTTTAACTGACTCATGAACCTAAAAGAAGTATTGAAGACAAAATATTTTATATTGGACAAACTAGATAATGAACGGGTATGAAAGATAACTGAAAAGGGAATCTAGGGATTTCTAATTACTTATACACTGGATAGGTTGACTGGTAAACTAGAGATTAATAGCTACTAGAGGCTAAGTCTATATGGATTTAGCCTATGTATAGTGGGTGTAACCACCTAGGTTATGTGATGAGCCCCTGCACTACAGGTTATTGTTATGGATACTAGAGAGTGGTTTACAGAAGGGTCCTTAAGTATCCACCATCGGTGATGATATTGATATGATTTGCAAATATTAGATGTGGTCTACGGATGGGTCCCTAGAGTATCTGCTAGTCTGGTATTAGGAGTGGTCTACGGACGGGTCCTTGGAGTATCAGACAATGGTTGTGTATAAATACTGAGGTCCATAATGAAAACCATAGTGCAGTTCTACTTCTTGTCCAGTTCTCAGACTATAAGGGTTAGTGTAGCAGCCGAGGCCCAAAATGGGGGCCACTGCACATTGTGATCCCATTAGCCAGTGGTTGGGAGTTCTTCCTAAACCTGTAGGGATACATGATAAATAAAAGAATTTGCATAGACTCAATGACATAAATGAGGAATCTGAAGCATAAACTACCTTGATTGAAATAAATTATGAGTAAACATATTAAGATTTAAGAATAGTTGTAAAGGCTAAGATTAAATAAACTCATGTGAGCTTAATGAGATTTCCTAAAAGAAGAAAAGACTGAGGAAATAGTAACAGGACAAGAAATCACTTAAAAGAGATAAGTTACAAGAGAAATTCATTAATATAATGGAAGATAGTAAAATATGTATATATAATAAGTAAATTGAATTGAATGATGAAAAGATACTAGAAAAGGGTATACATAGGTAATGGAACTGCTAATCCCTAAGTTAACTGATCAACCCATCCAGTGGATGTCTAACTAATAGGCCATCTGACCTTATTTTTTTGTTGATTTATTTACTAATCATCATATTATAGTATTTAGGAATAAATAATAGACAGTTATGAATTTTATTTGATAATCAAAATTTGACCTGGACAGTTACAAGTCATTTTTTATCCTACCAGATAGTTACAGGTCTTTTTTTTCTAAGCCATTTCAAGTTACTTTTTATGGCATAATTAGGCTCACATTAAGTCTAGTCTAGGCCATTATTTTAAACCCAATTAGGTCGATGTTCAAGGTACATTTTAGTATATGTGTCTCTAAGTTATTTTCTCCAGACAGTTATAAGTCATTTTCATTTTTGCATATGCCATTTTAGGTCTCAAATCAAGTCCTTTTCATGCCTTTTTCAGTGCCATTTACACCCATTTTCATACATATGTATAAGCCTAAAGCCAAGTTAAATTATACATCTCAAATAACCTTAAAAGAGGCTTCAATTTATTCCACATAAACCTTACAAGATGTCCCAAAATTAAAGTGCCATTTACATGCCAATTTAATCCATTTTTAGGTTAATTTCACTATGTCATTCTAAGTCATTTTTAAGTTCCTTTTTAACTAGTTCCCAACCTTAAATGACATCCCAATACCTATACATTTCATGCCTTATTACTCATGTTTATTCACCTAACTCATGCCAAATGTACATTACACAATTCATGCCAAATGTGTCATACCAATCTCACACACATATACCATGCCATACCATACTTTTCATGCCAACTTTGCCTTACATACCTCTCAGCCAATCCTTACCATTGGCCATGTACATGCTTTTCTCCATATTCAATCACACATACACATATAATAACATCATTCAAGCATGTTTGTACATACACAATGTAAATATCATGCAAACCAAGCCCTGGCATGCCTTGTACATGCCTTGGCCATATCAAACACACACATACACAAGCCTTTTCCATCAAATTCACCACATATACCCATAATACTATCTCTAACATGCCATGTTAAGTTGCCATACACCTAGCCTACACCCCAAGGCAAGCTTTCAGCCAACTAAGGCTTGATACCAACACTCCCATTTTTCACCATGCACATACATAATGCCAAATACATTAGAAATCATACTAATCCCACTTTACTTAAGCCATACATACCACACACACTCATACTAACCTCTCGGCCAAGTGAGGATATACCCTTTCCATTCATTCTTTTCATTTAATCACCATTCAATTCATTCATTCCACCCATAATTACTACAAACACAAGCCTAATTCATAAATACACATACTTTAACCATGAATTCCTTAACTTCCATATAAGTTTCCTACACCTTTTCCATATGAATTCTAAAATACATGCTTCCAATACTTTAAATTCATGTACCTCCCTAACAAGCAAGGCTTATCTTACACTTTAAGCTTGTGAATAGCCTTGTTGCACCTTACTTTTCTTTTATATGCCTTCTCCCCTTAGAAAATTCTAGAAGTCCCCAAATGAAAATTCAAGATTATAGGCATTCTTAGAATGTAAAATCCTCTAGGAAATAAATTAAAAAAGGAGGAAACACTTACATACACAAAGTTGGTTTCCAAGCACCCTTTATGTACACTTATGAATTTCTTGATTTTTTTTTTAGTTTTATGGACTTCTATGGCCTCCAAACCCTTCAATGATCAATTTACAACTTGTCAAAGGACTTTTTGGTGGCAATTAGTGGCTGTTTTAGGCTTAAGAAGCCATGAAAATGGTGGAATGGAGGTGGTAGTGGCATCAGGAAAGAAAGGAGGAAGAAAGGGAGAAATAGGTGGGTGGTGGGGCAGCAATACCAAGTGGACATCTAGATGTCACCCCATGGCTTTTTATAGTGGTTGAGGTGGCTCGGGCAGGGACACATACCACCCGAGCTTTTTCAAATTGCTCGATTTTTGTAGAAATTTTGGAGAATTTTTAAAAATCACTCCGACCTCCAAAAATTATCATATTTATTTTAAAAATCCTTAATTGGTCCTATTTAGAGGCTTGTAAAATTTCACAGTCGAATTCCCTCAACAAGATAGTTAACTAATTGCCTCAATTTACATGAAAAACCCAAAATTAAGGAAAAGTTGCAAATGACCTTGGAATTCAAAAATTTCTTCATGAATGGACTCAAGGGAATTTTTAACCTTCAGGGTATGGTATTTTTAGGTCTGTTCGGGCACATCTTGGGTCATTCCTGGCCCAAATCCATTTGAGCTTACGGCCCACTAGATTACAGCCTACAATAAATTTATTGGTTCTGCTAAATCTTTAAATTAAGCCATTTTCATCCTTTTTAAGCCCCTCAAAATTTTGTGACCAATATACCTCGCCTTGGGCCTTATGAAGGTGACCTGGCACTTTAGGCACACTTTTCGAGCCTTGAAGGTACTGTTCATAAAGACTCGACTTACGGGCGTTGCACATGGCATATAATATGATATGAATTAAGAAAGTTGATTTATTTGAAAAGTACTACTAAATAAATAATAATACTAATAAATGGATCAATATTACTTGATATAATTCACTCTGTGTCTCTGTAACATGGTCTCACATCATGGTTGTTGCATGAATGTATGCATGCCATGCACTTATTACATTAATTCCACCACTAAGTTTATACTTAGCATATCAATGTTCTGATACACAGGTCATAGATTTTGTTAATAGTTTAGCCTCAATCAGTGTAGGGTAGCAGCTCAGCTCATAGGGTATCATTTATGTACTTTTAGTGGTTTAATAGAATTGGCACTCATGTATAGCTGGGAAAATAGACTTAGTTGTTGTAAATAATGGGCATGTGTTATAATCACTATATGATTAATATAAATAGTTGATCGTATAACTGATTAGTTATATCATATGGATGTGTTTATTGTTTGGATGTTATGGGTCTGAGACCCTGTATTGACTAGGTAACTGTGATTGATTGGTTTTTTGGAGAACCAAAAGGGTCCAGGAGTTGGGTAAAATGATTATAATAACTTTAGAAGTGTTTCTAGCAGGTTAAAATTTTTGGTTTTTAATAGCTGCTAAATTTTTATAAAATGGATAACAGATAGAAAATATGATTTTATCAGTCAAATATAGTCGATATTAGGGTACGGTGTGATAAAGTAAAGAAAACGAATAAGGGTTGAAGAAATATCAGGATGGGTGACCTATGGGAAGTAGCTTCCTTTGTTTGGTTCTCTCAGGAAACGGGCAAGGGGTGTTACATTTGGTGGTATCAGAGAAGATTTAGGCATTCCCAGGTGTATTATACATAAGTGCCATTGTTTAGGATTCTATGTCTCTGATAAGACAACACTGCATGAGGTTGATAGGTTGATCTTTTGTAGTGATATAAGATGAGTAAGCGGACCCCACCAATAGGGGAGAGGGGGTGCCTAGCCATACTCCCACCACTATTCATGGCCCATAAGTGAGTGCAGATACACTTGAGCCTAGTGATGTTGGACAGTAGCCCTAGCCACAAGCACAACTATAGACCCAAGCTTTACCAGTACTTCTACAGCAAATCATAGACTTGATGAGGCATACTTCTACTATAGCCCTACCACCTCTATCGGCTCCAGTACCACCTCCACCACCATTAGCTGTGTTGCAAAAAAATTATTTAGAAAGAGTAAAGAAAATGAGAACTGTGGATTTCCTGGGTACAAGAAAAGATAATGCTGTGAGGGCTGAGTATTGGTTAGAATGGACTCTCAAAATCTTGGAGCCGCTAGAATGTATATCTAAGGAGAGCTTAAAGTGTGCCACCTCACTCCTCCAGGAGAAAGCACTCCACTGGTGGGATATGACAAAAAAAAAGAAAAGCAGCAGATGAGGTGAATTGGGATTACTTCTTAAAGGAGTTTCGAAAAAGGTATATAATTGAATCCTATAAGGATAAAAGATGGCAAGAATTCCTAGACCTGAAGTAGGGAAGGAGGTCAGTGTCTGAGTATGAAAAAGATTTTGCTCGATTGAACAAATATGTGGAAGAGTTTATACCTACTAATAAGGAAAGGTGTAAGAGGTTCGAGAAGGGCCTCAATGTCTAGCTGCAATGCAGATAGCTACTACAAAGATCTAAGATTTCTCATCTTTAGTGGCAACAACCTATGATATGGAGGAGATGATGCAAGAAAAGAGGGAATTGTTCCAAAAGAAGAGACCATTTATAGTAGGCCAGACCAGTTTAGCACTGAGGGTAAGTAAGAAGCAAAGAGAGTCCTAGCCTGTACAGTAGTCTTAGAGGCAAGCTCAGCCTCAAAGGTTAGTTCAGGCTTTTTCATCTAGGCCTCGACCTTCACAGTAGGCCTCTAATGCCCCTATATTGATAGTTGGGAGTGTACCCCTAATATATGGAACTTGTAACAGAAGACATTGGGGGTAGTATTGGCAGACTAGGAGAGGAGAGTGTTTTACATATAGAGCTAGAGATCACTTTCAGAGGGACTATCCACAAAGACAAACTGAGACTGCTTAGACATAGGCTTCAATAGCAGCACCTAGCAGAAGGTAGAGATGGAACATGAATGATCAACTGAGTAGCAGCCAGAGGACTAGATCAGAGGCTCGAGCTCTAGCACGTTAGTGCACCATTCAAGCTTGTGAGGAGGTAGAGGCTCCAGATATAATTGCTAGTACTTTCTACTCATTTGATGCACCTATATTGGCTTTAATAGATTCAAGATAAACTTATTCCTATGTTTGTACAACATAAGCCTGAGATAGAGGGTTAAAACCAAAGCCTATAGATCTAGATATTCAAGTTAGTAACCCGATTAGACAGAGTGTGACAGTGAATACAATATATAAGCATTGTCCTCTAGTGATCCAAGACTAAGTATTC
>CANXYI011396017.1:0-18457 GCA_948208565.1 Hura crepitans | reverse complement strand
ACTAGTGCAGTGGTCATGCTGGAGCTATGTCACTGCATCGGCAAAGATCAAGTGAATGTCTATAGCCAAGTCTGACTGTCCGACTAGTGTAGTGGTCCTATGGGACCTATGCCGCTACACATGCAAAGATCAATTGAATATCCATAGCCAAATCTGACTATCCAACTAGTGCAATGGTCTTATGGGACCTACACCGTTGCACTGGCAAAGATCAAGTGAATGTCCACAGCCAATTCTGACTATCCGACTAGTGCAGTGGTCCTGCAGGACCTATGCCACTGCACTGGAAAAAATTTAATAGTTGGCATAAGTGGCAATGATAAAAAGTTATTTGTCTAACAAACTAGTACAATGGCCCTAATGAGGACCTAGGCCGCTATACCGATCCTATCTAAAACATAGATAGTTTAGCAGCTGCTAAGATCCTTAAGTTGACTGGACAACCCGTCTAATGGTGTCTCACTAATGGGCCATGTAACTCAACTTATGATTATTTCTTTGCTAATTGACCTCTTATAATATTACTAAATGAATAACAAACATACATGAATTTTATGGCATGGTTAAAATTTAGCCGGTTTGGTATGGCTATAATTAAGTTATACCAAGTAGTTTCTTAAAAGCATTTTCAAATATTATAATTGCCAATAATTATGATATATTATGCTTGATTTTATTTCATAAGTATATCACAATTATTTACTATTTATGTCCAGAGGTATTTTTGATTTAGGTACTAGTCAACATGATAGTTATAGGTCATTTTAGTAAGTTTGAAATAGGCTTTTCTAGGTTCATTTCTCATCCATTTTTTGTACAGTTTTCAACATTATTTCTATCATGTTTATAAGCCCTAAGCCATACAACCCTTGGGTGATTTACAAGGCCATAACATAAGCATCATAGCCATAAAACCTTATTACATAATATAGCCCTTAAAGGCACAATTTAAGGTCCATTTCATAAGTACATTTTGTGTTCACTTTAAGTCCTCTTTTAGTTTATTCAACTTAAGCTTTTATTCAAGAATTAATCATTCGTTTAAGTCCATTATAAAATATCCATGTGTGCCATGGTAATTCTATATTCAAGTCCAATTTAAAGGCATGTAAATTAAGCCATCTTATATCTATTATGTTAGGTTTTCTTATACATGTTCATTGTTCACATATTACCAAAGTTTATATATGATTTCCATTAATATTGCTTTCAGTCCTAGCCACCTAATAGCTTTAATCATGTATTTTATCAACATCTATCATGCACTCCTGCTTTTATCCATAACATAGATACATCCCTACACATATCTCCACATTTCATGCCATTTAAGGTAATATAGAATCATTTTATGCCTCAACCATAATGTCATTTTCATATATTCATACCTCAATCAATTCTAGTACATGCCATATCATCATTTTTAAACCATAATTCATGTATTCCACTTACACACACACACCACTATCATGCCAATCATACCATATTCAACCAAACCACACAAGCACACATACATATACAACCATGAGGTCTTAGCCATTCAAGAAAAATCATACCAACTATACAATGTTCAATATAACCTCATGTATATTTATTGTCCCCTAACATAAAGGCATGAAAACGCTAACTTAAACTACCTAAATCCACACTTGCACACATAATTAAGCTTTAGATACCTCTCAGCCGCTTATGACCATACAATTATCACAATTAAACTTCTCCAGACCACTACACCAACTACTTATTCATTAGATAATTAGACCATAGATATGATTTCCTCAATCAATTACATTATTACAAGCCAAATTTCCTATCTCTTCCATTAACATTTTCAAATTCTAGCCTATAAAAAGTCAAAGGCATGAAGTAAATACTTGAATTCACATACCTTAGTCATACGAATATAAATTTCCCAATAAATTCAAGCCTTCAAAAAGCCAAGAATTCTAGCCCCTTCATCACTCAAATGTCTACTTGAAAATACCTCAAAATCACGTAAAACCTTCAAATTAAAGTTTCATCTATATAGCTATCTAGGGTACCCTAAATGCCCTTAGGAAAAATAATGAAAAGCAAAAAGAAAACTCACTTTGAAGCTTAATTCTCCTTGTTGGAATTCCAATTGACATCTCTTCCTTTGATGAATTTTTTTAATTTATTATAACCTTATTTTCCCTCGATTCTTTTTCTCTTAATTCCTTAACATTTAAAGGTGAATTTAGGTGACAATTGCTGGATGATAGAACTTAAAAAAACTTGATTGAAATGGAATTTTCTCCTCAAGTGGCATTAATTCTAGCAATATGGAGAAGAAAGGATTTTTTGGTGTTACTTAGTGGATTTTACCACTTGGCATAGTGAATTTGACATGTGTCAAGCAAACTTTGACATGTGTACATGGCCCCATAAGACCAATAATGACTCTACCTACTGGGAGTGTTCTCAAATTGTGTGACCCCGCACCTGAGTGCTCCTAAAACTCGGTTTCTCAAGCATAGGGGCTATCAACTTCAGGGATTTTTAAAAAATCACATGTTTATAAAAAAAATACTATTTGTTCCTAAAATCCTCATTTGATCCCACTTACATGCCTATAAAATTTCATGATTAAATTCCATTGGGAAGTAGGAAAAAAATTTTTTTGGCATTTTCCAGCCATTTGGTTTATGGTAGAACTTTGGGAATTTTTATATGGCCGCTCTAACCTCCAAAAATTGTCACATTTGTTTCTAAAATACTCAATTAGTTCAAGTACATGGCCAAATTCCCCCAGCAGGTCAGTTAACCACTACCTTAATTTATGCGAAAATCATGATTTTAAGAAAATTTTGCATACGAATTCATAATTCAAAAATTCTTTCAACAATGGACTTGTTATAGTTTTTAACCATTAGTGTGTAATATTTTCATGTCCATCTAAGCTCATCCTGGGTAATTTTTAGCCCAACTAAATTTTATCACACCAATTAGTAGCTTGCTACCCGAAATGAATTATTAGTTTTGCTAACTTTTTAAATTTAGCATTTTTCATCATTTTATAGCTCCCCAAATTTTCTTAACTAATGTTGATACCTCGATTTATGTGCAAATGACTCGACACCTCAAGTACAATCCCCAGACCCAGTGGCATTATAGTTCTTCCCTTCTCAAGAAAATTTCATCTTCGAAATTGCCTAGAGCAAATAAGTGAGGATACTAGATTTTTATCTGGTTCACTAGCTCTTATGTAGCTTCTTTTATATTATGGTGCCTCTATAGCATGTTAACCCATGGCATGGATTTATTTCTCACTGCCCTACTTCACAAGACCAAATCTAAACTGCTTTCTTTTCATGGCTTCAATCAGATCGTACTTTAGTGTCTGTCCTCTATAGCTTTCAGTTTATCTTTGACCACTTTCACTTTTTCCTTTACATTGCTCATCATATCAATACCAAAAATTTTACTTTCCTCAACTCTACTCCACCACAGAGGAGTTTTGTGTTGTCTACCATATGAGACCTCATAAGATGCCACTCTCAAACCCTATGGCCTTCCTCTCTTTAACTAGCCATCTGAAGTAGCTATTCATCTTCTATCTAATTTTCCTTAATCTATTATCTAAAACTTAGTTGCACCTATTAACTCAGTAAACACAACATGTTCTAAAGTGTTCTACACCTTAGCATTCATAACTTTAAAAGTCACCCTAAACTTCCTACTCAAAGCACTTGCCACTACATTGGTTTTCCCTGGGTGGTAATTAATTAGACAACCATAGTCTTTTATTAGCTTTAACCACCCCTTTTCTTTAGTTCAACTCCTTTTAAGTGAGGAGGTATTTTAGACTTTGGTGTACATATGTAGCATATCTCACCATATAGCTAGTGACTCTTTATTTTCAAAGAAAAAACACTAGCAGCTATCTTTACATCATGAGTAAGATAATTTCTCTCATGTGGCTTCAATTATTTTGAAGCACGGGCTATTACTTTTCCATCCTACCTTTACTTTACTAGGGTCACTTTGATCCCCTCTGCTAAAACTATGTGCTTCAAAAAGCAACTTCACTCAATTAAAACTCACATTTACTGAGCTTGGCATACCGCTGTTTCTCTATAGGAGTCTCTAACGCAACCCTAAGATATTGTTCATGCTCTTCCTTATTTCTAGAATACACCTTAATAGCATTTATGAACACCACCATAAACTAATCTAGATAAGGTTTGAAAAACCAATTCATCAGGTCTATAAAAGTTGCTGGTGAATTGAGGAGCCTAAATGGCATCACCAAGAATTTATAATGCATGCATCAGATTCTGAAAGTAGTTTTTGGGAATATTAGCATCTTTAATTCTCAATTGATGGTACCCTAATCTTAAATAAATCTTTGAAAACACACCTGCACCCCTCAACTGATTAAAAGATCATCTATTCTGAGCAATAGGTACTAGAGCTATACAAAGATATATCTCAAATTTCAAGTCAATTCCTTTCTAAGATAGTGGACCTAGCAATTCATCAGGTAGTACATTAAGAAATTAAAAAACAATTGGGATATGTGCTAGATTTGAGTTGAAAACATTCATGTCCATAACATAGGCTAAGTATGCCTCACACCCTTTTTGAAAAAGTTTTTTATGTTTTAACAGTAAAGATGAGATTATTCAAAAGATTTCCCTCACCATCCACTATCATTGTCTATCCCCTTGTAGTCTAGAGGGTTAATTTCTTATAGTTATAGCCAAATTATGGCTTGATACTTAGTCAACTAGTTGATTCCTAGTATCACATTAACTCATGGAATGGTAGATCAATTAGATTAGGGGAAAATTGATGTTTTTACATCACTAGAGGACACTCTCCTCTACTAACCAATCCGCACTACCCCTTTGTCTCTTTTGACAAGTATGAGATGTCGGGGATCCATTTCTATCACCTATTATGCCAGAAATATTATTGGCTCAAGAAAATAGTTAAAGTTTACTCATAGAGACTTGTGTAATCTATGGGACCGTACCTATCTATGCCCCCAATGCCCTAATTGAGATCGGGGCTTAGACTAAAAAGGAGACTGTCCTTCACTTCTTTTGTTATCATCCTCTAGTACTGTACTGAATTGTCCCACAGTAAACTGCCTTTTCCTTCGAGGGAGATCCTTTTTCTCTTACACTATTCCTTTTATGTCATTTGGAGCTACCATTAGCATTACAAAATTTTTCTCTCTAGGTTTACTATCTGTATTTTTGATTCATACTTTCACCCTGTTAGAAATCTCTTTACATTTCTCTTCTTCTATATAATTCAGTTATTCCACAATTCTAAATGCCTTGTCTAGCCAGTACTCAGCTCTGGCAGTATCATCCCCCTTTCATGCCAAGTAATGAGTAGCTTTATATTTTTCTCCAACCTTTCTAAAGAAGTGTCTTGTAGAGGAGCTGATGGTAGGGGTGGAGATAGATTAGCAATAATGGTAGTATATCTGAGCAAACTAACTATTTGTTGTACTAGAACAAAAGATACTTTTGCTTGCTGTTAGCTAGGCTCTTATGGCTATGGCTGTTATATAGCATTACTGGGTTTAGTTGCTAATGCATTGCCTACCTCTTCACAATTGTGGATGCAAAACTAACTACATCTTTAGCCCCTCCTTTAGGTACCTGATCAGCCATGTCTTTATTATAAAAGTACTTACCTATTAGCCTCATGCAGTATGCCAGTTCAAAGGAATATAACCTTAGATATTTGCACTCACGTGCACTACCTAAGAATATTAAACCTATGCTCTGATACCATAAAATGTAACATCCCTTACTAGATCTCTAAAGAAACCCAATAAGCAGTGCACTTCTCACTAGGTCACCCATCTTTAAATTTCACCAATTCTCATTCATTTAACTTTTACTTATTTTGTAATGTTTAAACCTATCTAACTCAAAATTTAGTCATGTTTAATCTTACACACTATTTAGGGTCATACCATATCAATCAAACGAACATTGGCCAATACGGTTCGGGAATGTATTTTTTAAAAATTTAGTAGCATAACACTAGGTCTCTAACCAAAATTTTAAACACTTGTAAAACACTCCAAAATCTCAACTTTATCACTTGAACCCTTCTGGTCCTCCATTTATCAACCTAACATCATCATTCTATCAATTCATGCACATAGGCCTCAGGCCTCAATCAATCACTCATAGATATAGAGCCGCAAGCTCACAAACCATATCATCACATAAGGGTAATCACACTTTCAAAATAGTTTGATAGAACTTATTACAAAATATGACCTATGTCATTAATAGAACCCTTTTTATATGGTACCCATTCCCTACCTATGTACATAAGTGCGAAACTATATAGTAAACATGTAGTACCCTTACTTACCTATCCTCTAAACCTTGACTACACACACTTCAAGGCTACTTGTAGGATTTGATTACCTGTACACCAAAACTGCTATGCTTAGTATACAATACTTAGTGGTAAACTCATGCATTTATGTTATTCCATATAAATTATCATGCATTTCTATAGTAGTAATATTCTTTTATTCAACCAGGTCATTATATCATCAATTGCAAATACATTTATCAAAATGACTACACTACTATTCTTGTATGATTATTAACCATTAATCAGATAATATATTAAAATTATATCTTTTATGATCATATATCCCTTTTTAGTGATAATAGTAATTAGTTAAAAATATTAGACCAATGTTTAAACATTTCTAACAAATGACTAAAATACCCTTGCTCTTGTCTTTAACCAGTTTATTACTTATTCAGTCATTTACAATCAATACATTATAAACATAAGCCACTTTTAAGTATAATATTCTATGCCTTTAAATTATCTAGGTAGTACATGTCATTACTGTAAAATTACCAAATTGCCCTTATACCAATTTATGTTAATAAATCCTTTATTTAATAATTATAACCCAAGTAGCTCATAGTTTTACATCATTATTATAGATAGCATACATAATCTTTATTGATTAAGCTAATATGTATTATACATGTAAAAGTATCAAAATGACCCTAGAGATACATTATGTAGTTTTATATAGATACTCATGCCCAATTAAGTCATTTATTACTTATTACTCTTAATTTAATTCATATGTTATTTATTTTATTAATTTATTTTGCTCGACTAACAAGATGACACTAACATACACTGGACCTAGAGGGAATGAAAATAGTGCATTGATCCATATTCTAGACCCTGACTACTGCACTAACCTATTCAAATGAATGTTTATAGCCAAGTCTAACTATTTAACTAGTGTAGTGGTACTGTAGGACCTACATCGCTACACTGGCAAAGATCAAGTGAATGTCCATAGCCAAGTCTGACTATCTGACTAGTGCAGTAGTCCTGTAGGACCTATGCCGCTGTACCGACAAAGATCAAGTGAATATCTATAGCCAAGTCTGATAGTCTGACTGGTGCAATGGTCCTATGAGACCTACGCTGCTGCACCGGTAAAGATCAAGTGAATGTCTATAGCTAAATCTAACTATCTGACTAGTGCAGTGGTCCTGTAGGACTTATGTTGCTACACTAGTAAAGATCAAGTGAATGTCCATAGCCAAGTCTGACTGTCCAACTAGTGCAGTGGTCTTACGGGACCTATGCCACTACAACGGCAAAAATTTAATAGCAGGCATCAAGTGGCAAAGATAGAAAGTTGTTAGTCCAATAGACTAGTACAGTGGCCCCAATAGGGACTTAGTCCACTGTACCGGCCCTATCTAAAACATAGACATTTTATTAGCTGCTAAAATCTCTAAGTTAACTAGTCAACCCATCTAGCGGTGTCTCACAAATGGGCTATGCAACTCAATTTATGATTATTTCTTTATTAACCGATGTCTTATAATATTAATAAATGAATAATAGATAGATATGAATTTTATGGCACAGTTAAAATTTAGCCCGATCTAGTATGGCCACAATTAAGTTGTACCAAGTGATTTCTCAAAAGCATTATTAAAGATTATAATTGCCAATAGTTAAGATATATTATGCTTGATTTTATTTCATAAGTATTTCACAATTATTTTTCATTTACTGTGCAGAGGTATTTTTGATTCAGGTAATGGTCAACTGGATAGTTATAGGTCATTTAGCAAGTTTCTAATAGGCTTTTCTAGGTTTATTTTTGATCCTTTTTTTATGCAGTTTTTAACATTATTTCTATCATGTTTATAGGCCTTGAGCCATACAAACCTTAGGCTATTTACAAGGCCAAAACATAGACATCATAGCCATAATACCTTACCATATAATGTAGCCCTTAAAGGCACAATTTATGGTCTTTTAGGCTATTCAACTTAAGCTTTTTATTCAAGATTTAATCATTCCTTTAAGTCTATTATCAAATATCCATGTCTGTCATGGTCATTCCATATTCTAGTCCAATTTAAAGTAAAATAAATCATGCCATCACATATATATTATGTTAGGTTTTCTTACATGTGTTCATTGTTCACATATTACCAAAGCTTATATATGATTTCCATTAATATTGCTCTTGGTCATGGCCACCTATTAGCTTTAGTAATGTATTTTATCAACATTTATCATGCACTCATGCTTTTATCCATAACATATATACATCCCTACACATATCTCTATATTTCATGCCATTTAAGGTAATATAAAATCATTGTATGCCTCAACCATAATGTGATTTTCATACCTTCATACCTCAATCAATCCTAATACATGCCATATCATCATTTTTAAACTATAATTCATGCATTCCACATGCACACACACACCATTATCATGCCAATCATGCCATATTCAACCAAACCACACAAGCACACACACACATACAACCATGAGGTCTTGGCCATTCAAGAAAAATCATACCAACTATACAAGGTTTAATGTAACCTCATGTATATTTATTGTCTCTTAACATAAAGGCAAGTAAACACTAACTTAAACTACCTAAAACCACACTTGCACACATAATTAAGCTCTAGATACCTCTCGACCACTTAAGACTATAAAATTATGACAATCAAACTTTTTCAAACCACTACACCAACTACTCATTCATAGGGTAATTAGACCATAGACATGATTTCCTCAATCAACTACATTATTACATACAAAATTTGCCATCTCTTCTATTAACATTTTCAAATTCCATCCTATAAAATTTCAAAGCCATGATGTAAATACTTGAATTCACATACCTTAGTCAAAAGAAGATAAATTTCCTTACACCTTGAAGCCTTCAAAAAGGCAAGAATTCTAACCCCTTTATCACCCAAATGTCCACTTGAAAATACTTCAAAATCACATAAAACCTTCAAGTTAATGTTCCATCTATATAGACATCCAATGTACCCCAAATTCCTTAAGGAAAAATCATGAAAAACCCATAGAAAACTCACCTTGAAGGTTAATTCTCCTTGCTAGAGTTCCTGCTGACCTCTCTTTCTTTGATAAAATTTTTTTATTTTATTATAACCTTCTTTTTACTTGTTTCTTTTTCTCTTAATTCCCTAACATGTAATGGTGAATTTAGGTGACAATTGATGGATGAAAGAACTTGAAAAACTAGACAAAAATGGTGTTTTCTTCTTAAGTTACGTCAATTCTAGCAACATGGAGAAGGAAGGATTTTTTTGGTGTTGCTTAATGGATTTTGCCACCTAGCATAGTCAATTTAACATGTGTCAAGCCAAATTTGACATGTGTAAATGGCCCACATGACCAAAAATGACTCTATGTATAGGGAGTGTTCTCGAATTATGTGACCTTGCACCCGAGTGCTCTTGAAACTCGATTTCTTAAGTGTAAGGGCTATCAACTTTGGTGATTTTTAAAAAATCACACGGTCATCAAAAAAATGTACCATTTGTTCTTAAAATCCTTATTTGATCCCAATTACATGCTTGTAAAATTTTGTGACAAAATTCCACTAGGAAGTAGGCGAATCAAATTTTTAGCATTTTATAGCCATTCAGTTTGCGGTAGAACTTCGAGAATTTTTATACAGTTGCTCAGACCTTTAAAAATTATTTCATTTATTTCTACAATCCTTAATTATTCCAATTTAGAGACTCAAAAAATTTCATGGCCAAATTCCACCAGCAAGTCATTTAACCACTGCCTCAATTTACATAAAAAATCTTGATTTTAAGAAAATTTTGCAAACAACTTTAGAATTCAGAAATTCTTTCTCCAATGGACTCATTACAATTTTTAACCATCAGGGTGTAATATTTACATTTTGTCCGAGCTCATCTCTAGTCATTCTCAGCTTGACTAAATTTTATTACACCAATCAATAGCTTACTGCCTGAAATGAATTATTAGTTCTGCTAAATTTTTAAATTTAGCCTTTTTCATCATTTTATGGCCCCTCAAAGTTTTTCAACTAGTGTTGCTGCTATCTCAATTTATGTGCAAGTGACTCGGCACCCTAAGGGCACTCCTTGAACCTAGTGGCACTATTCATAGAGCCTCAAAACATGAGTATTACAATTAGAATAAAGTTAATCATGAAATTATAGGATAAAAGTAAAATTATAATTGTATGAATTGTATGCAATAAATTCAACAAAGTTGATATGATAATTAACATAAATATACTCGCATAAAGTAAAGGAAATCCAATTGCACGTAGTTATATCATGTATAGGGCAATGTATAGAAACTATGACATATGAGTAAAAGTTTCCAAGGGGTGAAATTTCTATAAAAGCTATAACATTAGAAATAAAGTAAAAGTAATGAAAATGTTAAGATATAAGGATAAAAATGCAAAAATAAGGTGATTGGAAGAATATAGTAACAATTGGGGAAGAATTAAATCACTAGAAAAATAAGACAAAGTCGTTAAGCATATTCGGTTCAAATATTTAACAAGAATACCTCTATAGAATATAAAGACATAAGCATAAGTAAGAGGAATATAGTAACATTTTGGATACAATATACAATTAGTAATAAAAGAAAAAGTTGAAACAACAAATTCACAAGTACTGATGAATACAGCATTGAGCAATCTTGCTCAGCACATTGGCTTTTGATAATGTGTAGGTTTTAATCATCGCGAGTGAGGTAGCAGATCGAGTACCAATATATGATAGGAGTCGTGGGATAACAAATTGATAAGTGTATCCATAGCAAGCATTCAATTGTGTTTGGCATGTTTGATATAATTAGTTGAGTAAGATGCATATTATGAAATAATAATTCTAGATTATATTACTAATAATTAAAAAAGATAATAACAATTGATATTACATAGTAACTTAAGCATAATTAAGATAAATAATTTGTTCACATATAGGATGTCTAAATGTGATACATGTTAGGAGTGTAATAAGTAAGACCTGAGTTAAATTCAAAATGGTTACACTATAAAAATTGAATAAGGATGTAATTAATATGATGAAAGACAGTAATTTAACTAGCTCTCATATAATAATAAAAATGTCATAGCCATGCATATGTTGTTGCTTAAAGTAACAAGTGTAAAATACTTTAAGAAATCCTTAATTACTATGTGAATTGAGATAGTTAAATAAAGAGTTTCGATAAATTGATTAAATAATTGTGATCAAATTAGACATGTGACATCCTATATCTAAACCAGCTACTAGTTGGGTATAAAGGTGTTATAAGCTATATTGGGACACTATCCTACAATGAATGGTAAACTTGATGGTTTAAAATAACACTTCTAAAATTTTCACATACATTACAACATAAACTAGTCCTCCTGACAATTCCAAATCATCATTAACACAATCTCAACCACATATAATAGAAAGAGATATCATACAACCAATAAAAAGAAATTTAAACTTATTTTAAAGGTTATAAAACATTTTAAAGGTTACAAAATAATTTAGAAATCCAGATTAAGCCCAATCTAGATTAAGCTACATATAATGTCTCTATATAAATACATCACATAATTATATGTATAGAATAACAAAATACCACGAGAGTTCTTTTCTTGATCTGCTGTACCTATTGAGGCTTTGACTGTAATATGATTCTTTTACCTATGCATCATAAAAAAAATGATGCACTAAGTGAATGCTTAGTGGTGTAATCAAGGTAATTTTTGTGCACACATATCCACAATCATACATGCATATGAGCATTTTTAGATGCACATTAATAACTTGGATAAGATAAAAATATAAGGCATAATATATGTTTATATCACGGTATTCATAAAGTAAACATTA
The DNA here is from genome assembly GCA_948208565.1 of Hura crepitans. Lineage (NCBI taxonomy): Eukaryota > Viridiplantae > Streptophyta > Magnoliopsida > Malpighiales > Euphorbiaceae > Hura > Hura crepitans. Next base: position 6,236 of record CANXYI011396017.1, on the reverse strand, counting down.
TTGATATCATGATGTAATAAAAATCTACTATTTGTAGTTGTAAGATTCTTATCTTGATATTCATCATTAATTAATTCTTTGCCCATACTTAAGAAAACTCATAACTATACTAGATAATAAGGACATTTGGGTCAATAAGGCCATCATGACCATAAAGGCTAAGTAATATAGACTTAAAGGTCATTAGGATTATAAAAGCCTAAAATCTAAAGCCAAAGGTCATTAGGACTATAAAAGGCTAGTATCATCATCATAAGACTTATAAGTCATAAAAATAAACATAGGACCAATAGGTCACGATATTCGGTGTTGAAGTTCCCTAGCAGTTGCTCAACCCTTAATTGACTAATCAACCTATCCAATCTAGGTTGTTGCTTGTATAGGCTAATTGCCATATTTATCGCAGTTTCACTATATCAACATATCTTAACATGAATTTTAAAGAGGATTTAGTCAACAAATGACCAAATGGGGAAACTTGATATATTTATGATTTCATTATATTTACCTTATGCATTTAACATACATAATCCCACATTGCCTCCACATGCTTAGATAAGTGCCATTTGCATATGTTATATATCATGAACACATACTCTTTATAAAAAATTAAGTATGAATTAGGCTTTCATATCAATGCATAAGCAATACATACTCTTAAGATCATGGATTCATGAGTATCATCAAATCATAATATGCCTTGTAAGTTTTATCCATAATAGCTCAATATCCATACTTCATTATTTCATTTCCATGCATATAATCATAACATAATTGGCCTTCACTACATCAATCATATGTGTATATATATAATGAAACATTTAGTCATCACATGCTCTCACATTTTTATAATTCATGTAATCATCTCATACACACTATAAAATACTCATAGGTTATATAACATTATCCATAAGGGTTCTACCTCATGTGCATGCATAATTCACAACACACACACACACACTCTTTAGGGTATTTGGCTAGCATACTCAAGGCATAATTCACATTCAATTAACCATTTTTAAATAATCAAAACATTAACATAAACTCACCTAACATTATTCATAAGCATTTAACATCAATAGATGCCATTGACACTTTTCTATACACCATTACATACACTTAATCACATATACACATACAAGATAAGTTACATTGATTGCACTTACTTTGAATTCAAAATACACTCTATAAGTTTTGTTAAGCCTTCTCCTAACCTTTATCCTTTTTTTCTCACTTTGCTCTATTGTATAAAATATATATGATATGTAAAAATTCGTATAAAATTAAATGTACTTCAAAACTTAAAATTAACTTGATAAACATACTCTTGGGCATCTAGAGAACCTTAGAAAAATAAAAAAAAAATCTTAGAAAAACTTACTTGATCAATATCATGTTACTATTCATCACAACTCAAATTCATGAAACCCTTCAATTTCTCTCTAATCTTTTGCTAGAATTGAGGTTTAAAGGTTATGAAGTGTTAGATTTAGGGCTTAGATGTGTTAATTTTTTCTTAGAAGTGAGAAAGAGGAGAAAAAGACGGGAGGCTTCCATTAGAGGAGCCATCGACTAAAAAGAGAAAAAGAAGAGAGGTTGATGGTGATACTATTCACATATTGACCCAAATAAGCCAATTTTGACCATATTTATATGTGTCTTAAAAAATATTAAAAACCTCTTCTTCCTTATTTTTAATCAAATTCTCCATTTTCTTTACCCCAAATTAACATCTAATAAACCCCTAAAATCATATAAAACAAAAAAAAAACAAAATCCTCTAAAAACCTAAGCTCGAAAATCAATAAAAATCGATAGAAGGTCACTTTTTAACTTTACCCAATTTAATAAAAATACTTCCCTATATCCAAAAATTTCAATTTTAATGCCAATAGACTATTTGTAATATTTGAGTATTAGGTTGTATAAATCCTGAGTCAATTTTAGCAAAATGAAATATTTTTATGGTTCAGCTTACACTAGGTCACTATTCATAGACACTGCTATAAAAACATTACTAGCATTTTTAGCCTTCTAAATAACTTTGTCTTTACTTCAAATTTCACCCAAAATTTTATTATGGTTAATACTTCTATTTAGTAAGATTAGTACGACTCAAGTCTTGAGAAACACTATTCACATCACGTGAAGTACTATTCATACCTCGAGTTTTTCAGCTATTACAAATATAGTAAACAATGTCACATTGAAACTAAGAGACCAAGCATGCATTTCAAAAGGAAAAAGAATATTGTAACATCATAAAAACTAAGGAATTAGAAGAATATGTATCATGAAACTTGATTTGTCAAAAGCATCATATGTTCTTATGTATATAAAAAGCAATTAGATCTCTCATGGGGACAATGAAAGTCATAATCAAATAAACATGAACAAATCTAAAAGACTTGGTCAATAGTTCTACATGAAAGAATCAAGAAATGATCTTAGGGAAACCAAACATAAAGCCTTAAACTAAGTCAAGATATGGAACTAATTTAAGCAGTATAGATATGTAGAGATAGATATTGTAAAGGAGATTTAAGGTGGGAAACATAAAGTCCAAACAAGTATAGATATAGATATGGTTTAAGCCAAGCACAAAAAAATATAAACCACTTAGTGATAGTGTTAAAGAAATGATGGGCTTTAACTAGTACATAAATGCTCGATCGCTTAATTACAAGTAAAGAGCTATATTGCAATAGTCTGTTCGCCAAAAAAGTTAAAACCTTAATTAAATTATATGCTAATGATTAAAAGCTTAAGTTAAACCTACCTCACTTTATTTTTTACATCTAATTCCTCAATTTTGTTAGCTTTGAGAATAAGAACAATAATGCAAATATTTTTTGTGGAATGCTTAGTAGGCTTATCTATATAAGAGAAATTGCAATAACAAAGTAATAGAGTGTTAAGTTCAAAGTAACATGTAAGTTCTCACTTTCCTACAACTCTTTATGTTAGCTAGTAATGTGGTACAGTGATAGATTCTAGAAATGAAACTTTAGCAACTGATGACAAATTATGAGAACATGAAAAGGTATACACTACAAAGATACACTATAATACCTTCAACAACTAGAATTATTGAATAAAACTCTTTAAGTTTGGACCTTTAATTTCAATTGTATATAAGGGTATGTTTATCATGTACTATATAAGAATAAAATAAAGATAGCAATCATATTTTATTCATAACGAAGTTATGCTACTAACTTTACGAGAAATTCCCTCCTTGTCTCTCTTTTCCTTCTCTTTTTTCAAGAAATTATTAAAAGTGGAAACAAGAATTGTTATCATTTTAAAATCTTGTAATAAATGCCAAACTTATGATCATAAATGAAGAAAACAAAAGTTGTCTCATTAATTTTAGATGAACATTTATTTTGAAAATTATGAAAAAAAATAAAGAGAAAATTGCAGCAAGTTTGTACAATCAATTGTTTAATATCACATAATATGAAGCTTAGTTCATGCTAGGTCTTGAATAATAACTCTTGGCATTGCCCCATGCAAGGTAATTTGTTAAATTAGAAGGGAAATGTACGGATTAAGAGAAGTGTCAAAAATAAAAAGAAAGATTAATAATATATTTTATTTTAGTATTAATTTTAATTAAAGTATTTTATTTATTTCATAAATATTTTTATTATGGTAATAATTATTGATTCTAGTAATTGATTATTTATTATTTCCATAATTTCCTATTATAACACTAAATAAGCACTATTTAAATTGAAGATAATTTAGAAATAAAATAAGTTAATCATTTAATAAAAATTCTAAGATTTTGTTGGCTTTAAGAATAGGAATAATAATGTAAATGATACTAGTAGAATGCTTAGTAAACCTATCTACATAAGAGAAAATATGATAACAAAATAAAAGTGTGTTGTATTCAAAGTAACAAGTAAGTTCCCATTTTCCTATAACTCTTTATGCTAGTGTAATGCCTCAAAAATCTTGACTTATAAAAAGTACTTCTCGAGATGAATAGTATTTCTCAAAACTTGGGCCACATTAATCTTACAAAATAGAAGTATTAGTCATAATATAATTTTGGGAAAAATTTAGAGTCAATATGAAGTCATTAAAATGGTTAAAAATGAAAGAAAACTTTTTATGATAGCGTTATGTGAATAGTGCTATAAGCAAAGCTGAACCGTAAAATAATTCAATTTTTGCTCGAAAAATTTTGGAATCGATACAACCTTATACTTAAATAGTCCAAATAGTCCATTGGCATCAGAATTGAAATTTTTAAATATCATTTAGTATTTTTATTGAAGCAGCTAAAGATATTAAATTTCATTTTTATCAGGTTTTTATGCTTTTTGAACATGGGATTTTATGAGGGTTAAGGACTATATTTCTAAGAATTATTATGGCATAAAATTTGTCATTTTAATGTACAATTAAATAAAAAATGGATTTTAAAGAGAGATTTTATGGTGGAGTTTTGTTGGCCATTGGATTTTTTATCTAACCACCTAAAAGGACCTTATATAAAGGTTAATATTTTGGTCAAACAATGAATAAGAACCAACCACCACCTCCTTCTTCCTCTCTTTTTGTCGACACCTTTTTCTCTTCTCCTTCTCTATTTTTTCTTCTTCCCTCCTCCATCTAAGCTTGAATCCAACAAAATAAAACATCAATATACACCTCTATGGCCTCTTAATTAAGATTCAAGAAAGAAAAACATAAAAAATTAGGTGATTTTGAAAATTTGAGAAGTGGATGAATAGTTACTAATTTTCATTCAGGTAAGAATTTTTGTGCTTTATCATTTTTCTAGGGTTTTTAAGGTGCTTAAGAGTGAACTTTTTATGGGTAAATTGATTTTGGGAGGTGTGTGTGATTTTTAAGGATTTTTTAAAATTTTTTCTGCACATTATGCGTTATGTGTATGTAGAGAGAGGTAGAGCAAGTAGATCTAAGGATAAAGAAAATGTTTAATTGGTGGCTTGAGAAGTATTTTGGCATAATAGGTAAGTGTATTCATGTTAGCATAATTGTATGAATTAAATTGAGTGTGAATATATGTATATGAGTGGTAATAAATGTGTATTTATGGTGTAATGACTTTGAATTCATTTTGGTAGTTAAAATTGGCATGTGTATAATAATGTAAATGATGTGTACTTGTTGAGAACATGTTGAGTATGGTGATTTTATGATATGCCTACAACATGTAACTAAAGATAAGTGTATGTGCATTACTTAATCTTGAGTAAATAGGTTAATTTTAATGTGATATAAGTATATGAACGTGTGATATTATGATATAATGATTAATATGCAAGTTTTGTGAATCTTGAGGATGAGCTCGAATGCCTCTACTAGTGGTAAGGGCACATTTTTAGCTTGTGGGATTATGTATGGTTGCTTTAAGAAATGATGATGTTGATGGTAATCTTGAAATAGGCTAAATTGTTCCTTATTTAATATTTTAAATAATATTAATTGATTATGCCATATTGGTTGCTTGTATATTATTGTAAGTATGGTATGTGATTGTATGAATTTGTAAAGATGTATGAAGCCCATTTGATGGACGAATATGTGATTATGGCATGTTTTAAGTATTTTGGGCCATAAAGGATTTATGTGACATAATGATGTAACGTATGTTCATGTCAACATATTGTAATTAAATGTGAACTTTGACATGGCTAAATAGCTATTATGGTGAGGAGTTTGGAAATTATGGTGATAATGATAAAGAACATATATAAAGGCATGAGGTTGGATTTATGTAGTGGAAAAATGATGTTTAAACTATTTTATGGCCAAATGGCCATATAAGTCTATAATATGGAGTTAAAGCATGATATTTTGAATATGGCATGTTCTATGCATTTTTATGAATTAATGTGGATTTATATTCAAATAAAATAATGCTTGTTAGTGAATTGCATAGGTTGACCGAAATGATGGAGGCATTTTAATGATAATTACATAAGTGTATATGTGGATTATAATTGAACAAAAATGTTGTTAAATGAATAGAAATACGTTAATAATGGTTAAAATGTGAATATTATGGCATATACACACTTAAATTAGTGATGAAGTTATGAGAGGCCTAATTATACCAAGGCATGTAATAGGCTTAGAAATGAGCTAGATTAATATTATGTCCCATATTAGGTTATGAGCATATATAGAAACATGAGTAAATTAGTATACTCATGAAATTGATGATGTAAACAAAAAATAATTAAAATGTT
>CANXYI011395914.1:0-12273 GCA_948208565.1 Hura crepitans | reverse complement strand
CTTTCAGTTAGCTCATTCTACAAAGAGAATAAGGGATTAACATAGATTATACATATCACATATGTCATGAACACATGCATACTTAACTAATAATTGCAAGAAAAAACTCACAGCGAGAATGCGCATCTTGTCCACCATATCTTGCCTGAAAGCCTCCACTACCTGAGCAGTCCTCTTAACTAGATTCCTTGTAACCTAGTAAAACCTAAGAAAGAAAATGTCATGTATAATTAAATCAATAAATCAAACAAAGAAGGTCATAAGGGTCATAAAAATGTAGTGTTTTTTAGTTTAAAAGGCATGGCTAGTTATCCTTGATCCCGAGGTACATAGAAGTTAACTCTTTATCAATGCTGTGTCATATGTAACTCAGCTTAAGTACATCAATAAAAGTGCCAAAAACTTTATCAGGCATTGATGAAGAGCCAGTAGCTAGAGTTGAAGTCTCATCCCTAGGAGTACATACTAAAGGAGGCAAAAATGGAGGTCCCTGGGAGTTAGGAGCTATCTTTGCCCTCTTCTTAAAAGTAGAAGGCTCAGCCTCAGAAGTAGGAGAAAAAGACTACAATGTAAGATACAATAAAAAAACTACATTAATAAACTACATTTAGAAGGTAAAAAGAATAATATCTAAGGAGTGGGCTCGAAGTATAAGGTACACGAGGAAAAAAATAAGATGACACCTAAGAAGAATAATCTCCTCCTTTACACTCTACCAATATGTCCTTGATCACACCTACAGTCATACGCTGCATAAACTTTAAATCATTTATGTACCTCCTAAATAGCATGGAATCAGGAGGACAATGAGAAATGTATCATACATCAGGACCCATGTGCCAACTCAGTACCCTCTCTCCTAAAAACCTAGAATAGGCTTTGAGGTCATCAGCAAAATCTTTCAAGAGGATAGCTTTTGAATAAAGCAAAGAAAGTTAGACATCTCCTCAATAGGGAAGACCCACTATGCCAAGTTAATCTAAAAACAACTAGGTAAGCATAAAATTCATAATAAATGAACTAAACTAACCAAATTGTTTACATGTGTAGGGTCACTTACATCATTCTAAGATCGAGAATTGAGTACTTAAAATAATGTACCAAAGATGAGGCATATAGTGCCCTTTGCCCGATCTGTACATCAAACTCGAATGGGAGATGTGCACACGTAAAATGATATCCAATTCCGTTCTCCAAAAATCACTAAAAATTTAAAAATTTTATTTTAAAAAACATTCCTTGACTCAAAGATGTATAAAGACATTAACAACTATTTGGCATGCATTTTGAGGCAAACATTGGGGTCATCGTGTCGAAAATTCAGCAATATAACGATTGTACTGAGACACTTTCCCAAATTTTTACTTGCTTAAAAATACTTCTGTATCATTAAACAACTCATCTCCAACTCCAATGGGTCCTCTTGACCCTTCAATCACAACACAAATCACAATGAGCCTTAGGCTCTTCACAGTCAACATTCTCACATACACTTTCATAATTCAACACACATTCATGCAAGAAAAATGAAAGCAGTTGCAATAAACATAATTTGAGTACAAAAACCTGTTACCAAATCCATTACAAATACAGATTAGACTTAATCCCTCTAAGATTACAAGAGCACACTATCTAGTAACATATTACATTTACATCACTATTACTTTTACAAAATGTCAAAATACCCATACTGGGGTTATCTTCATGTCTCCTATTATGTAGAAGCTTTGGCTTTAATCCACTGCCCTGTTACCTATACATCGTAAACAAACAAAGCGCTAAACTTTCGCTTAGTGGTGTAATCACTTTAACTTGTAAAAAGGTTAGTTTTAACATGCAAATATATAAAACATATGTCATTATCAATTTTAATATCACAAACATGCATTTTTGATGACTTATTTGTAAACATGCACTTTTCAAGCAATAGTCATGCCTTTAGATATCATACATGCCAAATATCCCATAAACATCATATAACAATCATTAATAGGCTATAATGCACAACTTATATCCTATCATCATTGTAATAATATGTAAGCCACCATACCATAATTATGCATTACAAGGAATAATGTCATGTGTTTTTTGGGTCATAAAGCCTTTATTCACTCAAAGAATCATTTTTACATACATAACTATCCATATTAGTACTTTGGGTTCTATTAACATATATTCACCATTTATAGCCATTTGAATGTTAATGATCATATCTAGACACTTTAAGTTCAATTTTTGACTCATTAAGTCTACTTATATCCATTTGTCCCATATTAATCTCATTTAGCATTTGATTCCAAATCCTAGATTTTTAAGTCATTTTAATTTATTTAACTTATGCTTATATCAATAAGATAACTAACCAAGACTAGATAGTGGATAACTTAGGCTCAAAGGCACTCGCACCCATGGGTATATATACTTAGGCCCGAAGGCACTCACATCTATAGATGCATAACACTTAGGCCCATAGGCACTCACACCTTTAGGTACGTAATCTTAGGCCCGTAGGCACTCACATCCTTAGATGTATAAATAAACTTAGGCCCGTAGGCACTCATGCCCATCAACACGTAATCTTATGCCTATAAGCACTACATCCTTAGATATGTAAATAAACTTAGGCTCATAGGTACTCGCGCCTGTCAACACACAATCTTAGGCCCATAGGCACTCACATCCTCATATGCATAAATAAACTTAGGCCCATAGGCACTTGTGCCCATCAATATATAAATCAATGACCTATAGGTCTCATACCCGATGGTATTCTAATAGCTACTAAAAATCCTAGTTGATCGATCAACCTATCCCAACTAGGTTGTCTAACCAGATAGGCATCATTAAACATGTTATTATATGTCATTTTAACCAATTTCACTTGTCATACCATTAAATTTAATTAAATGTACCATTGGCCTCTTTGCACTTTTACACGACATATTTTTAACTCACTCAGCCAACTTAGGCCTATTAATGTCTATTACCACCCATAAGACTAATTTCCTAGGTGTAATGGTATCAAATCACATTGATGAGTCATAGCATCATTTGAAACCCAACTAGTAACTTAAATGAACATTTTATGTCTTTTTTGGGTAATTACATTTCAAATCAACATTTTTTACTTTATCATGTATGCCTTTTGTGTCTAAGATGTCACAATCATGCCATAGAAGTCATAAGGTAGCATTTATTTCAATTCGGTTCACAAGCATGAATAACACGACTTAACCATGCCTAAATCGAATTATAACCTCTCCTAAGGCATTTGGCCATTGCCAACATGCACACACATTCCATATAACACATAACCTCACACAAAATTAATATCTTGGCTAAAATGAGTTATACACATAAATGCACCCACACAAGTTACAATTTGCCTATATAGTCCTTCTATGTGCATTTTCGGTCCCAAATGGTTCAAAGCCTCTAATTTATAGTTACTTTCACTCATTGGCATACATTTAATTTGTAGAATGTCCATTCCTTCATGCATAGGCATAAGTGCTATTTATTACATCATAATGTTGAATTTCTCATTAGACTAATACTTATGAACTTAATTTTCTATAATGCCTATTTTCATGAAATTACGACATACACATGCCAAGGGGCATTCAACCCTCATTAATCCCACCTAACCATCACATTTCATGCATTTATCATTCCATTTATCATAAATTTCTAATTATAGCATTTAATTACATTTAATACTAATGTGGACATAATTACACATAACATTTTTCATGTAATTTTGTATACTTTGAGTTAATTACACATACCAATTAAGGTCATACAGGACACTCGCAATTGGCCTAGGCCTTCTCCTTGCCTCAGGAGGCTCTGGTTGACATTTTCCTCAAGTGTTGAGAGGTTACTATTCACCTTAGGAGGAATCTCAGGTTTCCTCCGAAATACTTCGCCCTTTTTGTAGTTTTTGGTGTCCAAAGACTCATCTCAGGACGCTTTTCCATTCGTGATATATTTTTGGGAATAGATCTTATTGTGGAAGGAAGAAAAAAATCAAAGAAGGGAGAAAAAGGGGTGTCAATTTTTGTGGCTGTTGGAGGAGGGAAAGGTTGTGTGAGGGAGAGGAAATGGGAGCAAAAATGAATTCCTTCCTTTTTATAGTTTCCTCAAATTTAATTTTTTCCTCTTTCAAAAAATCGTTATAACCGATAGGAGTGTTGGTTTTCTCCCATTTCTATCCCTAAAATTCAATTAATTCAAGCCTTAAATCCTCCCTAAATATCGAGCCCAAATTATGATCAGAACCTAAAAAGTTAATTCATTTTATTTCTTGAAAATTAGGTAAAAATAGGTCCCAAACTCAAAAAATTTTTATTTTAAAGCCATTAGACTATTTGGAATATTTGAGTGTTAGGTTGTAACATTTTCAAATTATTTTGAGCAATTTTTTATTTATTTTACAATTTATCTTTATGTAACACCCCCTACCCATCTTTACTTGAAATGGACAAGGTGTGCTACTTCCCACTGAGGTCACCCATCCTAGGATTTCCCTAAGGGCCTTTCCTTTAACTTTTACTATCTTTGACCTTATTTGACCATATATGCCCTTAATCCAAATCTAAGTATCTATTCTTCATTTATTGCCTATTTTGAATCATCACAAACCCTACCAGGTGTTATTAGACAACCATGAAAAATTAGACAGCATAACAACTGCCTTGTTACTTATCCCTAATTTAACCTGCAAAGAAGAACACTTCTAAACATCAAATTCAACTAACTCCCACTTTTGGACCCTCTGGTCCTCCAACTCATAGTCAATTGCACCACATTCCATCCATTACACAACACCTAGGGTCATGAACCCATTAACACACAAGCATGCAAAAGCAGACATTCAGTTTTACACATATAGGTGTACATACTTTCGGTTCAATACATCCATTTTATATGTGTCCCATAGCCCACTCTATCTATATACATGAGTGCATTACTATATATATTACTAAAAAAGAAAAGCAAAATACCAAGGCCCTCTATCAACTACACTAAAGGTGATGTTTGAGGCTGATCAGCTCTCTATCTACAGCCTGCATATCGGAACACCGACATGCTAAGTATAAAACTTAGTAGTGGAATAAATCAAATGTATTATGTCTTTTAGGCAGACATACAATAGAAGATGCAACACACACACCAAATCTCCTTAACTTATTAACAACTTATTCATGTAATTATCCATATTCATCTATCTGTTATTCAAATACTGTGTCTATTAATTAAGTTCAATTTATTATATTATAGGCCCATATCAAACAGACTATGTTTGAAGACACTGGATGGCGGGATGTGTCCTATGCAGTGGCCCACTTTTAGGGCTTAGGTAGCTGCATATACCTTATCAATGTACTGAGACCTGTAACAGATGTTAGGGAGCAGCTCGCAGACTATTCCCACATCTATAAAACACAATAATGAATACCTATGGTGGACACTTGAGGCATGACCCCACAATAATAACCTGTAGTGCAGTGGTTCATCACAGAACCTAGGCGGCTGCACTCGCTATAACTAATTACTTGAAAGTGGGTCCTAATGGGATCGACTACCTAGCAGCTACTCTACCCCTAGTTGATTGGTCAACCCATCCAGTGGGCATCTAACTGATGGGCCATTAATCATTTTAGACCTAAACCCTTCACATTTTATCTTTAGTTTACCTTTCTAGACTTAACTTACACAAATAATTACCATTTTGCCATTGTCATAAAAATTATTATTCATTAGGTCAATTTACGCAATTGACACTATTCATTTGGTCATTTTGACTTTCTATGCCTATCATTGCCTAATCATTTAAGTCCCATTTTCAACAACCTTTTACACCATTATTATTGTATCAAGTTCATAACATAACATATACTAAATTACTAAGTTACTATACACAATTTCCATACCAAACTAGTGACAATTTTTAGGTCACATCAAGTAAACATTTTAGGTCTTTTTCCTTACAACCTCTACACTTTATAAGCACACAAATTACACACAACATACCTCAAATACCACACCACACATGCCGTACCCTATACCATACCCATTCAGCCATAACACACACACACCTACACATGAATTTTCTTCCAAATAAATATGCCAATCCTAATAATTTAGTGCCAATTTTATGAATATATGACCATTTTACCAAATTAACATACATACACACATAAACTCACAATTCCATAATAGCGTACGTGCCTATAACTCAACACACACACATGACATAATAGATTTGAGTTATTCCACATACCTAGGATGTGTGGACATCTTTTTCTCCACCACTTTGAGCTTGATTGGCTTGGGTTCTCTCACTTGAATTTCCAAACCCAAACATAACCATTCAAAACTTAGAAAAAATCTAGAAAAATATCTAGAGCTCCAAATTAAAATCTAAAATCATAGCTTTTCTTAGAATAACCTAAGCTACCTATATCAAAAATAAAAAGTAAGATTTGTGACCTTTTACCTACTTTTTGCACTATTCATCAAAAGTGACAAATTTCTCCAATTTAGGCTCTTTTCTCCAACTTTTTGAGAGAATTAGAGTGTAGAGATGATGGAGGCTTGAATTTTATATATTTTTCTTGGATTTTGGTGGGATTTAGGAGAGAGAAAGCTTGAGAAATTTAGAGAAAATGGTGAGGAAATTGGCGGATTTGGTGTCTTTGGGTGGAAGATGATGGTTGGGTTATATTCAAGAGAAATCTAGAATATGGGGTGGGTTAGACCAGTTTAATTGGGCCAAATGGCCTTTAAACCAATTTTTAAGTATTTTAAGGCATTTTTCACAACAAAAATTCATAAAATATTCTAGGGGTCTTGGAAAATTCCCATTTCCATTTTAAAATTCCTTTATTAGTGAGAATAAGGTTTATATAAAATTTTAGGCCAAAATTCCACCGTTGACTTTTTGAGTACTATTCACCCTAGATTGGGTTTAACATTTAAAAATTCATAAAATATTCCATGTTGCTCCAAAAACTCTCATTCAAATTTTAAAATTCCTAAATTAATGAGACTAAGGTCCATGCAAAATTTCAGCTCAAAAGTCAATTATTGACTTTTTGACACTATTCATAGCCAGAATAAAATATTTAGAAAAAATACCAGTTGACCTCAAAAAATTCTAATTCCTCCACCACCATGCTCAGTGGATTTTTTGAGGTATAGAGTATGATATTTTTGAGACCATCTAGGCACATTCTCGGTCTCGAGGTTGTTCCGGCCCAAAATCTTCTTATCTCCGGAAATGGTGGTTTTATGACCTAAAATGAATTTTTGGTTCTGCTAAAATTTTTAATTCATTCGTTTTCCCTATTTTTAGGCTCGTCAAAGTTTTATGACCAATATGCCAGTTATTGGACTCAAAATGACGACCTGCACCGTGGGAAACATCACTCGGGCCCACACAGCATTGTTCATAAAACATTGATTGTTGGGCGTTACACTTTGCCTATAGCACTATTCACAAGATATTGCCGTAAAATCTTAATTAGCATTTTTAACCATCCGAACGACTTTGGATTGGCTTCAAACTTTGCCCAATATTCTCTCGTAATTAATACTTTCTGTTGGTATGCTTAGTGCGACTCGGGTTTTGGAAAGCACTATTCATCCTAGGAAGTACTATTCATAAGAGTTAGGATTTTTGGGTTGTTACAAGGCATTCCAAGGTTATGAGGATGGCTAAATCCACCTACCCATCAAGGAATATTAGTGAGGGATGTACATGAGCTTAGACATGGTGGCTGGAACTAAGAAGAGCCATCACTTTGTTCAAGGCTTTATTTTAGATGCCTAGTGAACAACTCCCATGGATGTTTCCCATTTCTTTTTGAGTGTTTTTATTTTTGATTCTGACTTTACTTCTCATAGGTTTAGGCTTATGAGCTTCACTTATGCTTGGAAAACTATGCTTTATATCTCAATGATGAATGTTAAAGAATGCTATTGAGCTTAAGCTCTCTATTTACATAAATGGTCCACATTTTAGCTTAGGAACTCCTTACCATGGGGGATGTCATATGAACAAGATGTAAGGATTTTCTTTGTGTACTTTCAATAATAGTATAGTTCATTGTAAAAATTTCTATGTATCGCATAAAAAATGTAGTTAAACAAACATAATGTACATGTTATAGCAAATGTTCTAAACATATGTTTATACAAAAAATTTTGAGGCCCTATCAATAAAAGAACTAAGGCTACCATCTGCTTTATTCTTTTTTTATCAGTCTCTGTATCCTCATCATCTAAAGAGAGCATCAATTTCTTAGAAATCTTAGATGCCTTTAATTTCCTCTAAACATCATGAAGCACAGTTACCTTTCTAGTTAGCTCATTCTGCAAAGAGAATAAGGGATCAATATAGATCATACACACCACACATGTCATGAACACATGTACACTTAACTAACAATTACAGGAAAAGACTCATAGTGAGAACGTGTGTCTCATTCACTATTGCTTACTTGAAAGCCTCCATTACCCGAGTTGTCCTCTCAATTGGAGCCTTTATAATCTGGCAAAACCTAAGCAAGAAAATGTCATGCATAATAAAATCAATACATCAAAAAAAGAAGGTCACAAAGGTCATACCAATTTAGTGTTTTTTGGTTTGGAAGGCATGGGCTAGTTGTCCTTGATCTTGAGGCACATAGAGGTTAACTACCCATCAATGCTATATGGCATATAGCTCAACTCATGTACATTAGTAAGAGTGCCAACATCTTCACTCGGCATTGATGGAGGCCAGTAGTTAGGGTTAAAGTCTCACCCCTAAGAGTATGTGCTGGAGTAGGTGAAAATTGAGGTCTCTAAGAGATAGGAGCCTTCCTTGCCCTCTTCTTAAAAGAAGAAGGCTCAGCCTTAAAAGTAGGAGCAGAAGGCTACAATGCAAGATATAATCTGAAACCATGTTTAAAACTACATTTAGATGGCAAAAATAAGAATACCTGAGGAGTGGGGCCTAAAGTATAGGGTACTTAAGCAAGCAAATAAGATGATGCCTAAGAAGAATAATCTCCTCCTTCACTCTTTACTAATGTGTCCCCAAGCACACCCGCATTCATACCCTACACAAACTCCAAATTATCTATGTACCTCCTGAATAGCATGGAATCAAGGGGACATTAAGGAATGTAGCGTGCCTCTGGACCCATATGCCAACTTAGTACCCTTTCTACCAAAAACCAAGAATAGGCTTTTGGGGTTATTAGCAAAATCCAACAAGAGGACAACTTTCGAATAGAGTGAACGAAGCCAAACATCTCCTCAATAGAGAAGACCCACCATGCCAAGTCAATCTGAAAAGAACTAGGTAAGCATAAAATTCATAAAAAATGAACTAAACTCACTAAAGCATTTATATGTGTAGGGTTACTTACATTAGTCCATGATCAAGAGTTGAGGTACTAATGATGATGCACCAAAGATGAGGTATTCTAAGGCCTTAAGAATGGCTGAATGCATTTATCCATCACTAGATACTGATGAGGGATGTCCAAATTATATGGGCATGGCAAGAAGTAAAGCTTATAAGCCCAAACCTATGAGAAGTAATGTTAGAATCCTAAGCAAAAACATTCATAGAGAAATGGAAAAGACCTATGGGAGTTTCTCACCAGGATGCCTGAAACAAAGCTATGAACAAAGAGATGGCTCATCTTAGTTCAAGCTGCTAGGTTTAACATCTCGTACAATCATCCGAGTGAAGAGCAACACCAGTTCTATAAATCGATGCTCTCAATCCACTCTAAGTCGGGGAGAAAGCTCCACTTCACATTGCCATTAGCATTGGCAAACAACATGATCGTTAGGAGGTATAGGATGAAACAATGAGTATATTGGTTGTAGTACCCTCTACCCATTTCCATACAATGGAGTCGAGTAGGAAGTGCCACAGCAACTTGATATTTAAAACTCGATTAATTTAAAACTTTTTATTAAATAAATAATTTCTTACATTTTAGAGTGGTAAGAACATTGAAAATCATTTAGCACACTTTATGAGGCAACTAATGGGATCATCGTGTCAAAAATTTGACATTTATCCTTTTTTATTATAATTATTTATTTAATTTATTGCCATACTAAAGAGACAACTATCTAAGGTTGAATAGTGGATAATGGGCTACCCGAAGGTGCTTAAACGGTGTACCCGAAGGCACTGGTATCCATAGATATAAAACACATCAGCCTGAAGGCTCACACATATGTAGTGATAAACAGTGGCTTGAAAGCCTGGTGCTCATTGGCATAAAAATGCATCTGACCCATAGGCCTACTACCTGAAGGTCAACATCGCAGCTACTGAACCTAGTTGACTTGTCAACCTATCTATACTAGGTTGTCTAACGGTATAAGCATCATTAAACTGGTTAATTATTTCATTTTTAACTATTTTAATGCATAACATAGTTTATGTCATCTCATGTATAAACACTTCCCAATGCCATTTTACATCTTATTGAGGCCTAAGCATTCATGCTAAGCACTATGTGTCAACTAAAATATAGCATAGCCCAATTAGGCTTACATAAGCTCAAAAACACTGAACGATCATATTGCCTAGGTGTAAAAGCTAGAAAACTCATCTAGCATCATAATCATGCAATTTACCATTACTTTTGTCATTAACATGCATTAACGCATCATGGTTATGCACAACAATCACATATTGCTTTACTTGCCATATCACACATAATAAAGGTATTTAGCGACAAGCATGCATTATATGGCTATATTTTCACATATGTGAACATGTCATCATTCAAGAGCCATTTGGCCAACATATATCAACCAAATGCACCTCATTCATGCCATATATCAATATCCATTAAAGATGCACATACATGTACATATAAAATACATGCAACATCGACAAATGCATAATCTCACATAATGCATTTCTTGATTTCTCCATAAATATGCATCGCACATTAGTAATAAATACTAAACCTTCATATTACATGCATTCATCATTCCTTCATGTCATACATACTCAATTAGGCATTTAATACTCATTATATCATTAAATGCCAATTTATGTCAAAATGCACATAATAGGTTTATATACATTTCACCCAAATTAATGTGATTACATATACCAATATAGGTCATACGAGATGCTTGATACTAGCCTAAGCCTTCTCCTTACCTTGAGAGGCTCGGGTTAATGCTTCACTTACAAATATAAAAAGGGTACGAACTTCAAAAATTAATATAAAATAATATAAAAGTTGGAAAAATATTTTGAGCCTAGATATAAGCTCTACAACACCCGAGAAACCCATGAAAAATAAAATTTGCGAAAAAAGAATACTCGAGTGTTAGAAGGTTACTATTCACCTCAGAAGACTTCTCGATTTTTCTCCTAAAATACTTTGCCATTCTCAGTGATATTATTATTTATGGACTCATTTTAGGATGCTTTTTGATTCAGGTATAATTTTTTAGGATGGGCTTATGTGTGGAAGAAGAAATCAAAGGGAAGAGGGAGGAGGTGGTCATAGTTTTTAAAGGAAGAGGAGGGAATGATTGTGTGTTAGGGGAGTAGAAATGGAAGGAATTTCCATTTCCCTCCTATTTAATGTTTTCAAAAAAATAATTTTTCCACTCTTCCTAAAAATTGTTATAATTGATAAGAGTGTTAATTTTTCCCCATATCTATCCCTAAAATTAGATAAATTCCTCCTTTAAAAACCCACAAAACCTCAAGCCCTTAAAATGAAGGAAACCCAAAAAATTAATGCATTTTATTTCTCAAAAATTTAGTAAAAATGCTTTTCGATCTCAAAAAATTCTAATTCCAAAGCCAATAGACTATTCAGAATATTTGAATATCATATCATAATATTTTTAGATTATTTTGAGCAACTTTTTATTTTATTTATGGCTTAGCTTTGACTGTAGTACTATTCACAGGACACTGCCATAAAATATTATTTAACGTTTTTAACCATCTAAATGACTTCGGATTGGTTTCAAACTTTGCCCAAAAATTCTCTCATAATTAATACTCCCCATCGGTACACTTAGTGTAACTTGGGTTTCGAGAATCACTATTCATCCCGAGAAATACTATTCACGAGAGTTGGGATTTTCGGGTCATTACAATAACAGCTTCAATCTTGCTAGGATAAACTTAAATACCTTCTGTAGAAGCTATGTGTCCTAAGAAAGACACCTTACTTAGCCAAAATTCACTTGCTAAGCTTGGCATATAGCTTCTACTAT
>CANXYI011395882.1:0-12380 GCA_948208565.1 Hura crepitans | reverse complement strand
ATCCCCCCCCACCAGTCCCCCACACAGGCACTATAACCAAACAACCTTAACTGTACAAGAGTTTATTAATTATTAAATGGATACCTCCGATATCTACACTAGAGAAAGGTGTGTTTCTAATGATGAAATAAGTCTGGAAGAAAATCAGAAGAAGAATATAGGAATATCAATGGAAAAAGAGAGACAAAATGATCCATATCACAATGCTAGAACAGATTAATCAGAACAACCTATAGATCAACATTGAGATCTGCCGAGAGACTGGAGTTTTCATAGATATCATTCTAAGGAAAATCTACTAGCTGATCCTTCCACAAGAATGATGACCAGAAGAGCATTAAGAGAATATTGTGGTAATGTAGCATTTGTTTCTCAAATAGAACCCAAAAATTTTGTTGAAGCTCAAAATGATGAAAGTTGAATTCTTGCCATACAAGAAGAACTTAATCAGTTTAAATGAAATAAAGTATGAGTTTTAGTCGCTAAGCCTAAAAATTATTCAGTTATAGGCACTAAATGGGTATTTAGAAATAAATTAAATAAATAAGGCATTGTAACTAGAAACAAATCTAGACTTATGGCTCAAGGTTACAATCAAGAACAAGGAATAGATTTTGATGAAACATTTACACCTATTGCACGATTAGAAGCTATTAGAATACTATGTGCATTTGCTTATTTTAAACGCTTCAAACTTTATCAAATGGATGTGAAAAGTGCATTTTTAAATGGTTTTCTAAATGAAGAGGTGTATGTAGAACAACCTCTTGGTTTTGAAAATTCTAATCATCCACAGTATGTCTTCAAACTCAATAAAGCCTTGTATGGTATAAAGCAAGCTCTTAGAGCATGGTATGAAAGATTGAGCAACTTCTTACTTGCTCATGGTTTCAAATGAGGTAAAGTTGATACCACACTTTTTATTTTACATAAAATATCTAATATTCTTATTGTGCAAATTTATATGGATGACATTGTTTTTGGTTCTACTAATATATCACTTTGTAAGGAATTTGAATAGTTAATGAAAGAAGAATTTGAGATGAGCATGATGAGAGAACTCACTTTCTTCCTTGGGCTACAAATCAAGCAATGCAAAGATGGAATTTTTATAAATCAAGAAAAATACATAGAGGAATTACTCAAAAGATTCAAAATGCTAGAAGAAAAACCATCAAGCACTCCAATGAGTCCAAGTACAATGATGGAACAAGATGAAAAAGGGAAAAATGTAGATGAAAAACTCTATAGAGGGATTATTGGTTCACTTCTATATCTCACAGCTGGTAGACCAGGTATACACTTTAGTGTATGCCTTTGTGCTAAATTTTAGATTGCACCAAAAGAATCACATCTAACTGTTGTAAAAAGGATACTCAGATATCTTTTAGGTACTCAAAATCTGGGTTTGTGGTATTCTAAACACACTAGCCTTGATCTAATAGGCTATTCTGATGCTGATTATGTAGGTTGTAGAATAAAAAGGAAGAGAACCTCTGGATCCTGTCATTTTTAGGACAATCCTTAATAACTTGGTCCAGTAGAAAATAACATTCAGTTGCTCTGTCCACTATAGAAGCCAAATATATTGCTGATAGAAGTTGTGTTGCTCAAATATTGTGGATTAAGCAATAACTTGAAGATTATAGAGTTGAAATAGATCACATTCCAATTCTATGTGATAATACCAATGCCATCAATTTAACAAAAAATTTGGTGATGCACTCAAGAACAAAACACATAGAAATTAGACATCATTTTATTAGAGATCACGTTCAGAAAGGAGACGTTCAATTAAATTTTGTTTCAATTATGGATCAATTAGCTGACATCTTCACAAAACCCTTGAAAGAAGATTGATTTTGTGAAATCAGAAGAAAACTAGGTATGGTATCTCAAAAGACTGCAAATAAGGTAACTCTGTATCTAGTACATCTCTAAAGATTTATTTTTTAAGTATGTGTTCTTATTTGCTATGCTTAAATCATGTTAGAATAGTATCTAGATAAGAACCATAACTTATTAGATTACTTTGGATGTTATAGATCTATGAGTGTCCAAAGCAGAGTAATCTATCTTAAATTAATTGTTCATTATAATGTCATGTCTGACTCGTTTTTGTGGCTCCATAAAGTGATTTTGACGTGTTGCGTGTGTGTGTGTCCAAAAAGTCACTTTTTATGTTTCCAATATTTTTTATTCTTTCTTTTCTCTTTTCCTTCTCTCTTGCATTTTTACTTAAAGTACAACTTTGTACTTTATCTCTCCTATCCCGCCTCTTATCACCCCTTTTAAAAATTCAATTTTTAACCAACTGTTCACTTTCCTAATTTTTATTTCTATTTAATTATTCATTTATTCATTTACCTTTTTTCTTTCTTCTCTCTCTCTCGAAAAACTGTCCATTAACTCTTCTCCTTCTAAAATTGTTCATCTTCTTCCTTCATCCATTCTCTTTCTCAGATTTTTAAACAAAATGAGGCAAAAACATATGGGTCACAAACCTCCAAGATCAAAATCTAGTGGTTTTTCTTCCCAAACAACAGATTCACCTTCTCAAACTTAGCCTTCAAAATCGACCCCCACTTCTCTGCCTAAAAAGATGTCGACCCAAAGCACTCCTCTTTTCACTTTTATAGATGAAATCGACGAAGACATGCCGAAGACCATCAAGACTCTAGATTTCATTCTGCCGGCAAATGTCGATTAGGATTTCGTTGAGCAAAGCGATCTTCAAGTTGCAAAATGGCTTACTGATAAGAAATTCCTTACCTATGAGACCCCCAAATTTTATCCCTATTTGGTAAGTGAGTTTTACAACTCTATCTCCATTATGGATGATCAACACTTCATAGTTACTATTAATGGAGTAAAACATGTTATGTCTCTGCCTTTGTTATCCGAAATTTAAGAAATTCCAAATTTAGGGAAAAAGTTAACTAAGAGTATTAAGGTTGAAGATTGTCCAGAAATCCAAAGAGATGAATTTGACAAGATTTTAAGAGAGCTAAATAAACCTTATCTTAAAACTCGAATCCCCTCTACCTCTATGTTTCCTGAATTTCGGATGGTTCACAAATTCATCACTTTGGTCATTTTTCCTCGGTTGGGAAGTGTAGATTATGTAATTGGGTTAGACTATTGTTTATTGTGGTATATTTACTATGGTCAACCTATTAACCTACCTTACTTATTGGGGAATCAGATGATTGCCTCCATCATTGATCACAGGAAAAAACTCAACAAAGGAATTAGATTTCCTTTTGTCATGGTACTGACCAAACTCCTTCTTGCTTGGGAAATTTCTGTTCTATTTTAACCTTTTGTCCAATATGACCCAAGATCTAAGTTAGGCAAAATTTTCTTTCAAACATCTCACAAAAAGCTTATTGCCTGGGGAAAAAAGGCTGTTGATGTACCATTAACAAGACCTTCTGTGAAGAAACCCAAAGAGACCTTTATTGTTGCAAGTTTAGAATAGCCTCTACCACAAGATCTCGTACGGTCAGAACCTCATAAGATTGTTAACCATGGTTCTCAGTTCTGATAAAAGTGAAAGCTCAGAACAAGAGCAAGGTAGCTCTGAAACGAAAACATAATTTTTAGGGGATTTTGATAACAATCCTGAAGAAGACACACGCACTCATCATCCTGAAAATGTATCTCAAGTGACTATCAAAGTGGGAAAAGAGATTTATATAGAAAGCTCAAAGAAATATGGAAGATCTATGAAGATAAAGGATTCAAGTAGAAATGTATAAAGAGCTTCTATTTTGAAAGTGTATCTTTGTAAAAAATTAAAATTGAGGATCACACATTCACCTAAGCATATTTATTTTTTTTTGAAAATGAATTTTCCTGTATAAGTAAAACAGTTTAGAACAGGTCATCTAGAACAGATTGCTCTAATCTAGACATTATTCTACATGAGTGTTCTAGAGAGAAAAGACAAAACAATAGACACCATGTTAAAAAGTACTTCTCTATCTTAAACAGTTAAATACTATTTCAAACAGTAAAAAATTCTTTTTGTTATATATAAATGACATAAGTTTTTTTCATAATACAACAAGAGAATAAAAAGAAAAGTGTTGGAAGTCATTTCATTTCTGCTCTACACTCTATTCTAAAAACTCCACACTTTATGTGCTTCATTCATTACACCTCCATTCTTAAGTTTAATTCTTGATTTTTGTGAGGCATTTCTCTGTATTAAATCTTTTATGTTTTGTAAAAGCTAAGATCATGTGGGAAGATCTAGCTAAAGTTTTATTCAATCTAGTGAAAGATTGTAGGTAGCTTTTAAGCTTGTAGTTGGCCTTTACTCTTGCCAGACAAAAAAAGTTAAGTAGAAAGAAACTCAAAAGTGTTTTCTTGAGAAGTAGATATAGGCTTGGGATAGCCGAACCACTATAAAAATCTTGAGTGAACTTTTCTTACTCTACTCTTTGTTTGAATTTTCATTTATATTTAAAATCTCAATCACCTTTTGAAAATAGGTCTTTTGACAAAAAAAAAAAGGGATTTTGATTGATTTTAAAAGTATGTAACAAGATTCGAAAAATTCTGTATTTCTTATATTCTGTTTTAAAGGATTTGATTAGTATTAGAACATAGTATTCTAAATCTAGTTTTAACTAAAAGGTTAGAATAGGAATTTGTCCTCTTGTCAAAAATTTCTTAGACACTCAATTCACATCCCCTCTTGAGTGCTTTGGGACTAACAATAGTAGAAACAGTCCCAGATGGATAAAAGACTTAGATCCTTGCACTTGAAACAAACTATAGAAGACTGATTTATATCTTTTTTTTTAAAAAAATATCTTTAGTATTTATCTTTTTTTAAATCATCTTATCTTTAGAGTATTTAGAGTTGCTCTCAAATTTTTAGTTAGACTTACATGTGCATTTGTCAGTGGTAACACATATATATCTAAAATCGAAGCCTTCATCCATGAATTTCACTCCACTTGTTCACTAAGATTTTATCCTTTCGATATGTTTACCCTTATCATGGATCTAATTACATCCACATTGAACCAATTTTAAGGAAAAATCAAAACTTCATAGAAGTCAATTGATTCCTTTTGGCAGCTGAATAACATGGTTGCCATGTCTGGCAAGAAGGGGAGATGATAGACGAAATTTGTTTTTGATGTTTCACTAATGTAAAACCATCTTATGAAATAGTGTCAACTTCATTCCAAGCCTCAAATTTAGGAATTGATGCTACTCTACTATGATGCTGACAATACATGTATCCATTAAAACTATCATATAATAAAGAAAATCATGGTGAGCAATTTATATATGTACATACTTTAATATCCCGAAATGATCGGTGGTTTTCATTTTCATCTGACTTTCTCTCCAATCATGATACTGACATAATCGATGCTGCCTCCAAGAGAAAACAATTAGAACGGCTTATTTGTGCTATGAATCAAACTTAAAGTTTCTTTGAATTTTGTCTAATTATTTATTGCTTCTCCATTTTCCATTTCCTTTTTTTTATTTTTCTTTTCATTTTTTTGATATTTTATATTTTATTCTCTACTGATTGTATTTCTAAATTTAAGGATGCCTACATTTTGGTCCTCAGTTAAGAGGAAAGTAAATATGGTTTTCATTCGTTAAATATTTCATTCTCTTCTATTTCATTAATTTATAAATTTGCCTATTGTTTATACTCTCATGATTATGAAAATGTTCCAATTTTGATTAACATCTCTATTCTTTTCCAAAGATGCTAGCGATTGAGATTTAATTTATCTAATAAACTTTAATGTAATTTTATTGGTAAGCTTTGTTCAT
Organism: Hura crepitans; assembly: GCA_948208565.1. Lineage (NCBI taxonomy): Eukaryota > Viridiplantae > Streptophyta > Magnoliopsida > Malpighiales > Euphorbiaceae > Hura > Hura crepitans. The sequence goes on along the minus strand of CANXYI011395882.1, from coordinate 6,566 downwards.
TTTTTCTCCTTACATTGGTTAAGCTATGAATTTTAGAGTTTTAACAAATATGGTTAGGAATCTTTTAGCGCTTGATATTATTTCTGATGTTACTTTTCTTTTTATTTGTAGAAAAGGTTGGAGTCTTGACCTTCAAGTTATTTATATTTTTTGTACAACTTTATATGCATATAATTATTTTATTTTAATAATTATTAATAGATATAAGCAGTTAGTAGCTAAAAAAAAGTGCTTTAATTTTTATACCTTATGTAATTCAATGAGTTCTAATTGTACAATTTATTTATTAATATCAATTTGTATATTGTAGTTTATGGGTGATTGCATATTTATAAATTGTATATTGATAGTTATGGTGCGATTGATGAGATTTAATTTGATTATTAATTCTTAATAGGAAAATGGGAATTTAAGAAAATAAAATTGAGCATTGAGGAAAAAAATTTAAAATAGTGACCAAATATCCATCGCTAACTTTTATAGAAAGATAATTTTGATCAAAGATGGAAATAATAGCGACCGAATTTTGGTCTGTAATTTTTTTTATAAGTATAATTTTTTATTTTATTACACAAAAATATTGCAACTGAAAAGAGGTCGCTAATGAAATTGGTACCGATTGATAATGACTGATTTTTTGATCGCTATTAGTCAGTTGTTAAATTCATAGTGACTAGAGTTTTAGTAACTAACTCAAATCGATTGCTAAAAGACAAAGAATAGTCGTTATATTATCTTAGGATTGATTTTTACCTTTTAGCGATCGATTCAGTTGGTTGCTACATTATCCTTTTTTTGTAGTGACACATAGGAATAGTAAAATTGACCTTGACCTTACGTTACGTTATTTATTATTGATTCTTCAATTTTCATATAACTTGCTTTCAACTGGCAAATTGGCAAGTTCCTCAAAATATTACATGTTTTCACTAATGAGACTTGTATTATCCAAGAACTGGATCAATGGAAAGAAATTAGCAACGGCTTATACACATTTTAATATCTCATATCTATTTCACAAAACTACTTAAAGCTTGTTTATTCCTTTTTCTCATTTGAAACATGATATCATAGACTAGATCATCTATCAAATAATCGAATAAGTTTGTTTCAAAAGTTGTCTAATGACATTCATTCTATAAATAATTTGTATGTGATACCTGTCATTATGTCACAACCCTAATTTTCGATATGATATTATAAGTGGATGAAAAGGGAATTAGATGAAAAAGTGGAGAATAAATGAGACGTATGAATCGTATAGAGTTGGTTGATTTGAATAATTGAATGAAAAATGATGATTGGACGTAAATGAGACAATATACGATGAATAATAAAAGAGTTAGAACTAAATTATAAATGTGGAGATTTTGGTCAAATTGACTCGAAAATTGTACATGTTGATATGAAAATATTATAAGGTATCTAAAAATCATGAAGTTAAAATTTTATTGGTGCTGGAATAATAAAAAATCAATTAAGAGAAATAAATAGGAAATTAAGGAATAAAGAAGAAATAAAGGAATAAATATGTATTGTATTTTTGTAGTGATTAATCTAAGCCATTGGATTGAATAGCACCTAAATTAATCTAAGTCATACAACTCATCAAGAATGATAAGTAAAATTTAATACATAGAAATTTAAAAAATATTAAAGAAATAAAAAAAAGTTTAATTTGATGTAGGAATTAATACAAGCCATTAGATGAAATAGTAATCAAAAGATCTCAACCATTGATTTAGATAAATTAAAAAAAATTCTAGAAAAATAAAAAGATGACAACAATAATAATGATTTAAAAAGAGATTTTTGATGGGAAGAAATCCTCACCATTGAAATATTTTAAGCAAATTAAATCCTAGCCATCAAATCTAAGTATATATATATATGTAACAAAAATTTGTGTTACCGTTCTATAACTAAAAAAGAAGAAAATATAGAGAAGGGAAAGGGAAGAGGAGAAAACGATCAAAAGGTCAGTTTGGTTATTTATTAAGTTTTAAGAATTTAATAGGTTAAGTTAGTCTCTAATCGTATAATTATCAAGTAAATTTGGTGATTTAAATTTAATTATATTTTTGTTGAATTTTTCTATGAGGAATACTATTATGAAAGTGAAAGAGTATTAAGAATAGGTGATAACAAAATACAATGGAGAAGGTATTAAGGCGTGAATTGTGAAGCAAGACTCATGTGAGGTAAGAGTATTTCATTGGACGGTTTCATTTAAATGTATGCTTAGATTATGGAAGTTAGCATTTACTAAGTTATTAAGTTTTTAGATAGAATTACTTATTGACACATGCAAATTAGTTGTGATTAAGATGAATAAAATAGTGAATTAATGAATTGAAGGAAAGTAGATGAATATGTTACATTGAACTGAAAATTGCTTAATTGAAAATGTTAGGTATATTATTAAATATTTGACTAAGAATGTAGAATTAAAGACTTAATTTGTTTGTAATAGAAGAAATTTATGTACTTGAAATAAATATTTGTTGATGAAAATCCTATATGGATAACATACTTGAGGAAGAGGAATTTGAGTATCCATATAGTAATTAGAGAAAATTTTTAGAATGTAAGTATGTTATGGAGCTTATAAAGTATGCCTAATTTAATTAGATTCATGGACTTATTTTGCTAGGTATGTATTTGTGTATAAACTATGGTGCTTGGATACATTAAATCATAAAAATAATATTATTAAAGCCTAAATGTAATGTGGCCAAAATTATGGTTATGGGAGAATAAATAAACTAATTGTTTAATTAATGATATAATATGATTAATTAGAGGTTTTTTTTTTTTTTTGTAATGTGGAGAAATGTATTGATTGAAATAAAATGAAAATGAAAATTTTAAAATCTACGGAGACCGAAATTTTGAAGTTAAGAATAACATAATATATCAATAATTATACACATGTTTAGATAGTTAATAAACTAAGTAAATTGTATATGTAATTATAAATATTATGGCAAATAGTATATGACATTAAATTAAATAGAGTAATATGATAAATAAAGATAGAAGTTAGTTACAAGAATTTATTGATTATGAATTTAATAAGAATTATTAAATATGACATAATGAATAAGTAAATATGGAAAATAGAAGAAACGTTGTAACCAATAAGTAATTGCTTGTAAGATGATAAGTGATAAGAATTAGTGTACAAGGCTAAAATAAGAATTTGATATATATGTAATAGATTATAAGGATTTATTTGAGAATAAACATCAATATAGACAACTTTATAAATGTCACATCTTGATTTTTGGTGTGATTTTTTAACAATCGAATTGAAATTAGAAGAAAAAGTGGGGAACAAAATGGATATATAGATTGAGCAGAGTCGATTGGTGTGAATAGTGAAGCAAAAAATAGGGGAGAGGCAAAATGGTAAATACTTAAAATGACTAGAGCAAAATTGAAAAAGTGTAATACAAGGTCCATAAATAAGTGAAACATGTGTGGAAAGGTGAAAAACATGAATGTAGTATAAAAGGAACATGAAAGTGTGAAAAAGGAAGAGGTTTGGGAGGTAGTCTCCAGGAATAGTGACACCAGGTTGTGAATAGCGTTTCTCGAGATCCAGGTGCACTAACTGAATAGAATAAGAGTAAATATTATAAATTAATTTTAGGTAAAGTTTGAAGTAGAAAGGAAGTCATTTAAGTTGCTAAAAATGTAATTAAAATTTTTATAGTGGTGTTAACCTAGTTTAAGCTGACCGATAAAATATTTAATTTTGCTCAAAATGACCTGGTAATAGCATGACTTGATATTCAAAAATTTAAATAAGCCAATGGTAATAGAATTGGAATTTTCTAACATCAAGAAGTGTTTAATAAAAATTAAGGGAAAATTTAGTTATTTAATAGAAATAGTTTCTCTCAGTTTTTAATTACAATTTTCTCGGGACTTATGAGTCATGTAATTATTGAATTAATTGCACTAAAAAGGGGATTAATTGAAGCTCTAATGTGAAAGAATTAATTTAGAAAATAGGAGAGTATCGAATAATACGACCTCTTAGATTGCCATGTGGCTTAATTTAAGCCATTGGTTTGGTTAATATATAAGGAATTAGTTATGAATGATTAAAACATTTTTCACCTTCTTCCTCCTCCCCTTTAGGCTAACACCTTCCCTAGCCATCCTTCCCTCCATTATTTCTTCTTCTTTACACTAAAATTCACATCTCACACCCATTTTCTACCTTAAATTAATCCCTTAGAAATCCTAGATCAATAATTTAGGGAAAGAAATCCAAGAGGAGGGTTAATTTAGAGGTTTGGTGTACGAAATGAATAGTAATACTAAAGTGGTAAGTGATGAATTTTGTTTTTTTATATTTTTCTAGGTTGTTATTCAATACTAATTTGATGATTCTTAAGTCAATTTCAAGTTTAGATTAGCATAGGATTTTATATGAATTTTTCTAATAGAAATTGTGTTATTTTTTTAGAGAAAATGGGAGATATGCAAGGGAAAGAGAAAGTATAAAAAGCTTGGATTGAAGCTAACTAACTAATTTGTAAGTGTATTCAATGAATTATTCTCAAGTGCAGCTGCGGGCGAGGTCCAAAATATGGGCCATTGCATATTGAGTGAGACCTTTATAGGTCGACATCCCATTATCTAGTATTGAAATTTGTTTATCGAGTATGGGTTAAATGAATTAAATGATTTAGTTAAGAGCAAAGGAAAATAAGAATAAAAACAATTTAAGATAATAAGGGAATAATATGTTTATTGGTTTGACTATAATAGTATAAATTGAAATTGTTATACTATTGTACTTATTACACACACATACTACGTAAAAACTGAATTATCATTTTTGCATGCCTTGCTTGTGTATTTAAATATAATTCATTGAATACAACACTAAGCTTTATGCTTAATGCATCATTGTTTGTGATGCGTAGGTAATAAATAGTAGACTGTCGAGTAGCCTCAGCAAAGTAGTGTAGATAAAAGCAGTAGTTTCTTTTGGTATAGTCTCTTGTATATATTATGTGATGTATAATAATATATAAGGGCAGTTATGCGTAAATAAAGAGAGTGGGCCTAAACTAACGTATGTAATAGTTTTTTTAACCTATGTAAGTACTTTAACTAGGTGTATAATTATGCTTGTACGTTCACTATCTAGCTGAAACATTGTGTGTGATTAAGTAATATGGTTATGGCAGTAATAAAATATTATAGAGAGATTGGGATGATCAGAAGGATCATGAGATGTGCAATAGGAATGCCATGACTTAGAAGTGTGTTTTCTATAGGTTATTATTCACTAGTGTCAATGAATATGCTGCTGAATTTTTGACACGATGACCCTAACTAGTACATATTAATCATTTATAAAAAAAATGAGAGTTTAAGGAACAACATGTGTTTAAGCCTACTATAATAAAAGGATCTACACTAATATAGGATAGTAAGTAACACTAGTTGGAGCAAGTAAGAGTTCAGGTGTGTGTTGCCTCTCATTCGAGTTTGGTTATCAGAATGGGTAAAGGGTGTCACAATAAATTTGGTGAAAAATTAAGTATTAAAAGCGAAATTCAATCTATGATGTAATTAAGTGAATTAAATATGTATATAATGAAAATAAAGAATTATAAGGGAAAAATACTTGTAGTTTAATGGGAAAATGAGAATAGATAAATAAAGAAATAAATTGTAAATATAATGATATATTATGGTTTAATAGAAAAAATTGAATAAATTATGTGTAATGATGAAATTGATATACAAAGATAAAGTTAGAATTTATTTGTAAAATTATTATAAATATAAAATGCTTAATTGGAATAAAAGAGAAAAAATTGAAGTATAATTTGTAAATTGGACTATAAGTTATTATGGAAATTTTAGAAATTTAATTAAAGAATTAATAAAGAATATGTAGATTGAATATAAGTATTTAATTAAATATTAAAATAGTACATTTATGGGAATTGGTTATTAGAGTGTAATGTAATTAATATATTGAAATAAAGGAAAATAAATAAGTGAGTTTAATAAATAAATCAATTTATTTATATGTATAAAGGGAAATTTAAAAATAAAAGTAATAGTTTAATAGGAATAGTGAAATAAAGAATAAACATAAGTAAATGTATGAGGTAAAAATTTATAAGTTTAAGTACAAGTTGGAAATGTAAGAAAATGCTATTTAAGTTAGTAAAATAAAAGAAAAATACAAGAATTTTTAAAATGGAAGGATGTGAAATAATTATTTTAGGAATATTTAAGTTAATTATGTAAAATATGGGATACCAAGGTGTAAATACAAGATAAATAATATTATAAGTACATTACAAGACATAAATATTTAGTACGTGAAAATCTCAAATGTAATGAGTTTACATAAAAATAATTAAGTTTAAGGACTACCTTGGTTATTAATTGAATTCTAAGTAGTAAATTTATGTTAGACGAGACTAAATGTAAGAATACATTAAAAATAAGCAGTAATAAAGTTATCTATAAATAATTGAAAGTAATCTAAATTTAAATATAGATCATGAAATAATTAGATAAGT